>JBBPKS010000462.1:0-12617 GCA_038089355.1 Pulveroboletus ridleyi | reverse complement strand
GCTGCTTGAAATTTCTGCAAAAGCATATTTTTCAGGTTGACAGGCATTTGATTGGTAACAAATAGCATGAGGCTGCCATCTTTATTTCTGATCTCAAAACTCAGCCTATCAAATAATAAACTTATATCAGCTATATGTTAGATTAAAAGTTTAAACATACTTACTGTGACATCTTTCTAATGGAAATTCTTAGATATGTCTCTGTCTTCTTAAATCACTGAGGATAAAACTTGTTTAGCTATAATTGTAATCAAATTAATAATATTTTCATTCATGACATATTACAATACCTCTTCATCTAACTGATCCACTGAAAGCACAGAAGATTCTTGTAATGCCAACTCTCTTTGATAATCAGTCCACTGAGTATTTCCCTCTCCTCTTTGATTGGCATTGGGTAGAGATGTATTCTGTATATGGCTGCAATCAAATGTTGTTTCTATTGTAATTGGCTTTATTGGAGGCTGGCTGATAGAATTATATTTGACTAAATAGAAGAACAGTAAATATGGTAATAGAGTCACCACAAAGTACAATATGACTTCTAGGGCCATTATAGAAACAAATAGAATATAATCACTTACTGATCTTTGATTGAGTCAAAGAAAAGATCACTTGTGACTAGATCTGTACAATCCAAGTCACCAATGATGTGAATGGAATAAAGAATGTCCTGGCCAAACAAATCACTAGATAGCACTAAAGTCATCAGTTGCCTTAGACAAGCTATCACAGGAATGATGCTTTTAGTGATGAGTTCTGGCATTTCTATTAGATCAGATTTGAGTATTAAAAAAATACAGAGGTTAGAAAATTCACTTACTACAAGTGGAGGGCTGCCTGAGCATTTTCCCAATATCCCAGGTAACCTGCCCAGGTAATCTGGCTGTGTCTGTTCTAAGATCCATCATAGCAAGCAGAAATAAAGAGTAAAATGAGCCACCACATCCAATGTGGGTAAAATTGGGACCTTCTGCTATCCAGCGCATGAATGATGAATATTCTGGTGTAACTGGGAGCTCTAGTTGAGAAATTTTATCCTTGTAAATCTTGCTGAGACTATTGATCTCAGATAAACTATCCATGATGCTATGCATGTTCTGAATAAGACTATGTATAACTAGCTGAGCAAGAAAAGAATGGGCAGTGTTATTGACACAATATGCAAAGTCTGTGGTAGCTGTCCACCTTGATCCTGGTTGCTCCATTGCTGGCTCTACTGGAGGGGTGATGACTTTCCTGCGTTTCCAAAGTGATCTTCCTCCCCTCTTCCTATGTTCCCCTCCAATGGTTGCTGGTGGGAGGTTGTGTAGAGATGTATCTGAGGAGTCAGAATCTACTGGGTCAGCTGTGTGGCTGTCCTCACCCAATAAGGCCAGTAGCTCAGAGTCCAAGTCTATATGAGAACTGAAATCTTGAATCTCCTGTGAATCACAACCCTCGACCATGGAAAGTAACTCCTCCTCCACATCCATCTCCAAAGCATATGGAAAATGGGAAGAAGGTGCATGGGATGATGAGCAGTCACTATCTTGAGGAAGTGCTGCATCCAGGGATTCCAGCCTACATGCTAGATCACAAGTTTTCTTGGTGGGTTGGAGGAGATGGATTGCTGCCTGGAGTAACTGTAAGTCTGATTCATCAAGTTCAATACTGACCATTGGTGTTATAAAAACCAGATGTTGGAAAGTTTGTGTTGAATCAGCACAATATAGCAAGGAAAGGCAGATAGTGATGAAGTAAAGAACACTAACAGGTGGTGTAAGGAACTACTGGTGTGTAGTGGGCAGAAAGGGAGTGAGGATGCATCACAAGGCAAGCAGGAGGACCTAGGCAAGTGACGAGGTGCACAGGTGAGGGTGGTAAAAGACAATCAGATGTAAGAGGAGCACAGACAGGTAGGAAAGGAGTGAGGACACACTGTGAGGCAAGCAGGAGGACCTAGGTGAGCAATGAGGTGCACAGGTGAGGGTAGTTAAGGACAATCAGGGGTAAGAGGACCTGGGTGAGCAATGAGGTGCACAGGTGAGGGTGGTAAAAGACAATAAGATGTAAGAGGAGTGCAGACAGGTAGAAAAGGAGTGAGAACACACTGTGAGGCAAGCAGGAGGACCTATGTGAGCAACGAGGTGCACAGGTGAGAGTGGTAAAAGATAGTCAGATGTAAGAGGAGCACAGACAGGTAGGAAAGGAGTGAGGATACACTGTGAGGCAAGTGGGAGAACCTGTGCAAGTAACAAGGTGCACAGGTGAGGGTGGTAAAGGACAATCAGGGGTAAGAGGAGCACAGACAAGCAAAAAAGGGGCAAGGATAGGATATGCCATATACCATTATATACATCAGCCAGCACCATAGGGCAAGTGGGAGGACCTGTGTGAGTGACAAGGTGCACAGGTGAGGGTGATAAAGGACAATCAGGGATAAGAGGATCAGAGACAAGCAGAAAAGGAGTGAGAACACACTGTTATATGCATCAGCCAGGTAGAGGCTGACACTGTACAGAGGCTGACACCATACCCAATAAGCCCTCTAAGGGATGCAAGCAGGATGATCCAGGTCACCCAGGAGGGTAATAAGGACAATCTTGAGTGATCCTGAATGTTTCTGATGGCTGGACAGTCCCATCATTGTTATCAATGGCAATTGGTAGTGGGACAGTGATAAGGCAGGCAGGGTGGGCAGGAAGGGTAGAAAGGGTGGGAAGGGTAGGAAGGGTAGGAAGGGTAGGAAGGGTGTGAAGGGCAGTGTGGTGGTGTGAAGGGCAGTGTGGTGGTGTGAAGGGCGCATGTTAGCTGCAATGCACCCAAACTTCCTCTCACACAGCAGCTGCATGCAGCACAACTGACCCATACCATGACCCAACCCAGACAAACTTAGACCCAAACTGGCCAAATTCCTGATTTTCTGAAAACATGATGGTCACCCAGACCTGGAATCCCAGGCTCCTTCCATCATTTGGATCTGGCCAAAAACTGTTGAACAGGCATACTTCTAGCCACAGAGGTTAGGCTAGTAGGACTTACATAAGCACAGGTGATTGGTTGATATGTTCACACAAGATAGTGGTAATGGATCAAGAGATGATTCAAACTCAGACAACTGAGTCCAAATGTAAGTACAGCTGATGTAATACACTATACTAGGTAAACTACTGTACATTACTGTAGAACAGGGCTAGAACAAGTCTTAGCTCATTCAACACTCTCCCTTGCTAAGCAGCTGGTTAAGGCATGTAAGCAATTAGACATAGGATGTGGCCTAAGTCTGTGAATGATCATAAAAGATCAAACCTAACTGTGAACAGAACTGCTCAAACTTAATGTGTCCAAGGTTCTTGGTGAACATGTCAGCAGGATTAGTAGAGCCTTCAATGAAGAAGAGTTCAATCTTTCCTTCAGCTACCCAATCATAGCAGCGCTAAGCGCCAGTTCCCTGACTCCCAGTGTCCCAAAAAATATTCTCAAGCAAATGCAAATCAATTTGACAGGTACATACATACACTTGCTTGCAAGAATTCCAAGACTTTTTCAGCTGACCATACATGTCATTTGGTTCAAATCAAAACACATCATCATCATCCAAGTCCATGCTGTTAGCAAGAGTTGCACCAGAACCACCTTTTTTAGTCAGAGACTAACCACTTGGCTTGTCCACAGCTTTCCTTTTGCCTTTCGTGTTGTTATCATCAGTCTTGAGCAACTCCTTTCTGATGTATGAATCATATGGCATCAGTTTCATTTCTTGCAGGATGAGTTGATAAATGCAAGAACCATTAGCATCTTTTGAGTTCAGTCCGGAACCACTTCCTTGGATGGTCCACCTACCAAACAGTCAGCAACAGGTCAGAACAAGCTTCCATTGAGATGAAATGGAGCTTTACAATTTCATGACAATATCTACTTCAATGATGTCGCCATCATGGAGTTTTTGCTCATACTCGGCTGCATGGATGAGGGTCCTGTTATGGTCACGGACATTGGGAGTAACCACTTTGACTTCCACAAGATCACAGACATTGTACAAACTTTTGTAGTGATAAGCAGGGTTGGGCATGTTGAAGATAGGCCAGACTTGTACACCTGATTAAGACATTCTAAGTCTGATAGTCTCAATGTCAAGATTATTTTTACCTGGTACCTGTTTGACCACAGGTTTCACTATCATAGATTTGACCTGGATAGCAGCAGCCACTTTTGCCTCACTTGGGGACATTAACGTCAACTCCTCTGGCAGATAAGTTTTCCAATCACAAAGTTCAATGAACATAAAACAACAATAAAATAAATAAATACTTACTGCTAAGAGACACAAGTGTCATAACAGGAGCAACCCTTAAAGCTTGTGGATTTGGCAGATCCTTGAAGAGGGGACCAGAGTGGACAACAAAGGAATAATGGTTTTCATGGTGAATTGTTTGATAAAACAGAATGACATTAGGTTGCTTTGATGGCAGAACACCTGTGAGAAAACATGATGGCGATAAACATGTCACCAAAGAGGCTTTAGTAAACATTCAGATAATCTTCACCTTTATTATGATTTGTCTTGACTTCAGAACAGAAAGTGATGAAAGCATTGTGCGCAATCGTGAGCATGCAATGGCATTAGGAGGAAGAGATGCATCGTCTTCATTCAATGGACACAACTCAAACTGTGCTTTGACCTTTTGCAGTGCTGTGATGTCAATCTACCACAACGTCATCTTTAGTCAATGAAACAAATCTGTATCCTCGATATAAGACTTACTCCATTATCGTTGAGATTGAAATATGCCCCAATTCTGGAGAACTGTCCTGAAAGGTCCAGCCTTGCTAGAAACTTCATGTGCATGGGGCTCCTGTCCTTAGTAGCCCAATACTCAGCTGAGTCACCCATGGTAGCCTTCATCAGACGAGGATTGTTGTTCTGTGCAATAGTGTCAAGGACAGACTCGGGTGTACAACATCCCCCTTTCATGGCACTATGGAGAAGAGAAGTATAGTGTGGAGTTGGGGCAGAGGGTTCATTGACACTTTCCAGAGAGGCAGCTGTGACAGAGATCCCAAGAGGATTGGGGGACATAAGGAGGGTTGAGAGTTCATTGATGTTGTCCAGAGAGTCAAGTGTGACAGAGGAGTCATCAAGGCTAAGAGGGGCAAGTGGCAAAGATGGGGACAGTGTTGTTGGATCGAAGCTCAGACTTGACAGTGGAGTACAAGGCTGCAATAACAAGTGAGGAGAGGGTGTAATCATGGGCTCACTGCCAGCCTGAGTGATGACAGGACCTGGATGGGACGAGTTGTGAGTTTTAGTGTGAGTCATCTTTGACATTGAAACAAGCAAGACGAGAATGGTGAAGGAGTACGACAAGCAATTCAGCAAGTAACTGAATGGATGATTATCTCATGTCTGATGACTCAAGGCTTTAAATATCTGTTGGCATGGCACATGTCAATATCACACAACACCACAAACAGAGGAACAACAGTTGTTCCTTACCGATTCTGTTAGCACTTCAGATGTTCCTCAACACTGTGAGTGTGATACCTCGATGACATCACAGGATTGACACCTAAATGGTGTCCTCCACCCCACTTGGTCTGGCCATATGCATCAGTGTAAATCACACCCACCCTGCTCAGTCTGACTGTGTGCATTGAAGTATCTCATCATACCCACCCCACTTGGTCTGGTCATATGTATTGGAGTCAGACCTACCCTGCTCAGTCTGCCCATCTGCACCAAGATGGGTCACACCCGTTCCAGGTCCTATCATATTCATCAACCCATATTATATTCACCCTTTCCAGGGTCATCTGTATACTACATATGTATATGCCAGATAGGCCTGACCATACCCTATGTACCTCATATATATCAGGCCTGTCACAGTATCAGGTCTTTTGCAAGCAGGCTTACCATATGACATGGGCAAATGTGACCATCAGGAAATGCGGCCAAAGTTCATGACACCTGGTGACCACCGGAATAGTCCGGGGCCTCTGGCAGCACCTAGCAAGGCTTCACCAGATGCAGTGAGACCAAGCGAGATTCAAACAAACTTTCCCCAAGGTCTCGCCAGATCTATTGGGTTCTTGCTACCTCTGGTCAGATTCCTGCTGTTCTTGCCAGTGCTGGCGAGCACTTGTGATGTCCCCGCTGACCCTGGCTAGCACTAGCCACCTCTATTTATATTGTCACTCACTCATGTAACAAGTTAGAGTCGAATACAAACAGAGTTGATCCTGTACAGATGTGAGACGAAATATTGCCAGCTATTCGAGTTTGGTGTCCTCAGGACCCAATATACCTTCATCCTCTGCATCCTCTGCCTCGTCCAGGACCTGTTCCAAACTGGTATACCCATATTCTTCCATCTTGTCACCCAGCTCGTCATTGATCAACTCCTGGGTGTCTTCGAGCTCACCATCATCCATATCCTCATCCTCCTCGCTCCCAGTGTCGCCTTCAGAGATACCCAAGTCGCTCATAGGAATATCGTTGTTTTCTGCGTCCGCATCAATGTCTTGTTCGAGACAAAATGGCTGTTTGTCAAGAGTCTCGTAGTCATCAAGAAGGCAGTGTGTTGTGTCACAGATGGATTTGTGGCCAACTCCTCCACCTCGGTACCTCATAAACATGTCTCAATCAACGTACCTAGAGTACTTTAGTTTAGAGGTTCTGATTTAATTGATTGATTGGACTCACATATTCATGAAGTACCAATCCCAATCTTGGTTATTGTCACTTTCTCTGCATGCAATTGAGGGTGGTAGCAGATCCGTAGTACAACCATACCGGAACCCAGGAATGAGATGGACTGCGCAGATGACATCGTCTGGATTCACAAACCTGAACACATCCTTTTCACCACATGGGTAGAATCCCACACATGGTAGTTGATGAGTGGCCCAGCCGGATTTGAGGTTCCTGTTGTGTGTGAACCATCGGACCCAGAGGAAATCCATCCATGTCAGTCCTGAGTCCTGAGTCTCTGGACCTCGATACCGAATGTCAACATGGAAAATGCCAATGATGCGGGTGTACCAGTATGGGTGAGGGTTTGCAATCCCACTCTCGTTCAAGAGGACCATTATGTCGGCGGATTGCTCAGGATTTAGTGTGTCCTGCTCACGACGGAGATCATATGTCATGTAATTGATACGCAGTGTTTTGTGTTGGTAGATTCGATTGTTGATGAATATCAACATGTTCTGCTGCACCTGTGTAAATTCAGTGCCGCCATCACCTAGGAACCATCCTAAAACGTGATTCTTTAGCTTTGGTAGGAAGTCCTAGAATATTGCGTCCGATTAGTGGCACTGCTATGTAAAGTCTAGTGACATACCTTTAAGACCAGATCATTCTTGTTCTGCCCTAGCCACGCGCTCAGCTTCCAGTACAGCTTTCTGCCCTGGCCTGTTTGATAATGGACCTCTGGGGAACAGCTTGCTGGGAGATTCTCATCAGCACTGGACAAAGGCGGTTGTCCTGTTGCTATGTCTTCTGTGACCATCGCATGGTGTTCCTCACGCATCCTGTAGAGTAGGCATTCGCGTTGCTGGTGCTTAGCAATTGCATGTGTGAATGCAATCTTGTTCGTCCATGCATAGAACTGTTTGATGCAATGATGTTCAAGCTCGCCCTATGATAGATCAAGAGTTGACTAATCGCAGAATTCAATCATTAAGGGTGGTACACCTACCGATTGAGTGGAATAATTGTCCATTGTCCCGAACTCCCATATAGACTTGACATAGTCACCCAGCACATGCAATTTGTATGTCGACATGTTGAAAGATCAAAGCTTGCGTGCCTCTGCTGGGTTGTCACTCGTCTTTGACATCCCTTGTTGCATCGATGTTCCTTTGCTGGTGCATGCTGTGCTCTGGGCAGCCTTGCATTGAGTACAGGCGGCTGTCTCACGAGGGAGATTGTACATCTTGAACTTAGCACAGCACTCATGAGAAAACTTTTGGATGTCTTTGCCCAACCATTTAGTACTGTTCCTGAAATGGAAAAGCGTGGTCTCCATGTGCATGCAAAGCTTGCTGAAGGAATGCCAGGTGACGAGTTCAAACAGGAGGTTGAGAATGATCGAATTAAAGGGCTTGGGAAGGAGACCATCCAAAACCAGAATTGCACACTAAACTTCTGTCATGGGTCAAGCTTTAAGTTTCACAGACGGACACACCTGTAGAATGTCCTCGTAGTCATGAGCAGCGAGCTTTGACAGGTCCGAGACATTGGAACTGAACTTGCATATCATATCTTGTCTGAATGTAGGTACCAGTCAGAACCTTGATAGAATAAGTATCGCATGCTTATCTGGGTCCAAAGACATACTGTGCATTGAAATCTTGAATCATATTTTCACTGCCAGTAAATAAAATCTGAATGAGGTGGGTAATGGTTGCTTTCCATGCATCAAGTTTGAACTCGTGCATGAAATCAGGGATGAAGATTGAATAGAAGTTGAATCCAGACCTACTCAGCCTCTCTGAAAACATATTCTGGATAATTGCATCAGTAGATGGTATGTATCTGCGCCAAACGTACTTGTGTCGGGACGAGGGATGTGCTTCCAATAACTCCTTCCACGGCTTTGCTCTCAATGCTCTGTCTGAACTCAAATATTCTCTTTCGTATGTGTTCAATTGACCGTCAATGTGATTCACTGTCTATTTGTGCCATTCTTTGTCACAGCGACTGATCAGCCTTACAACCTAATTTATATATCTTCTCCTTCAGAATAAGGCAGTGGGGACATGGGCAATGCCCAAGAAACTTCATACAAGCTAGTAGTATTCTGTATCAAAAGTCAGAACAATCGAAGTGTACAACTATCATGTACTTTTCGGGATAGTCAGCTGTGTAAGTCAGAAGCCATGGAAAGACCTGATGCGAGACTCCATCAAAGAACTTGATCGCAATCCCGAACTCATACACCTTGAGGAACTCGTCATCCAGTAGCACTGACCAGATCACTTGCATGAGTTCATGTTTGCAGTGTGTGAGCACTGCTGCAGTCGCACCACTACTGAATATCTTCATGTAAAAGTCTTGTATTGTGTCCGGTAGCTAGAAGCACCTTAGCCTGAGATTCCTAAAGTAAAAGATTGTACTGAGCTTGGGTATGTACGCGAGATAGTGTGCAGCAAACGAGGTAGGCTTTGCACGGACATACTTTGATTGATTACCAAGATATAAATAAATTGGCCATAGGGCTGCGTTTCCAAAACTTGCAAGGTGTGTTAAGTTGGACCATAACATGATTGTTGCGATAACGGTCTTGTACCCACATCCATCAATGGGCCAGGAGCTTTTGAGTCGCGCCTGTTCCCTAAGCATCACATCAGCTGTGTATATTTCTGTAATGACACGCTCAGGAGGGTGGTTCTTGTCCGGTTGCCAATAAATCTTGTATGGCATAGCAATGCACACTTGATGACATCTGTAATTCTGCAGTAGTGAAGTCCATCGACATGAAACATGGGTGCTGTGGTTTCTGGCTGCTTAACTTTCTCGCACGGTAAGTGGATTGACACGGATATCATATACCATCCATTGGATACAGGGAGTGAGGGACTGGATTGGGTGCCATCCATCCATCTGGTCTCCCGTCATGCACTGAAGCCTTGAAGGTCATTCCAGTTGAAATCATCGGCAAGGATCACCTCATGTACAAGGCGATCAAGGTCTTCCAGTGATTTCTGACTAGAGCTGTTATAGAACCAGCTCATGAGGTGCCAAGTTGATGTGTTTAGGAAAGGGAAGTATCTGTCACAGGCAGAAGAAAAAAAGATTGTGCACAAGGTGAGAAGAATCCTGAGCATTATTGCCACGTTGGAAATTTGAGTCATCACAGAGATGGCTAAGGAGAGTGGAGTTTTCTGGATCATAGGATGGGAAGCTGTTGGGGTATTCACGAAAAATGTCATTGCCATCTACCTGAGTACATGAATTGTGACTGCCTGGATTGGAGGAGCGGTCGCTACAGTGAGAAGCGACCTCCATCTCTGTGTTGGCCTCTCCCATCGGAGGGTCATCATGTTGCACCTGCTCCCCAGGTTCCATAGTTGCTGGATCGGGTACCATGATAAGCAGGGCGGGAGGTTCGTCACAATAGCATCGTAGAAGGTGACGATTATGAGCAGGAAGGCCAGGTGGCTGTCGTCCAATATCCTCACTGATATCGGGAGCTTCAAACTAGGTCAATAATCAGTTTAATTCTCAGATATGATAATATATAGTTTACTGCGAGACTTTGGAAGGTAGCAAGTCACTGGGCATGCAACTTGTCCTGCTCCCTCTCTCTCTGCTCCCTCTCCTCCTGTTTCTCCCTCTTGAGACGGATTTTTGTCTGCTGTTCTTCAGCAACGGCCCTGGTATGTTCTTGATGTTCTTTGAGTAAATTACCAAGAGTAGTGTCCAGGTTCCAGTACCAGCGAGTGGAATGAAGTGCTAGGCCACATTGGCCTTTAACAGTCATATCACATGACAGACAAATGAGTTCAGCCATGAGTAACACTCACTTGCACAAGAGGGGGATGATAAAGATTAATTGGGCTATGAACCATAATACGAATTAGACTTGTGAGACTATGAAAATTTGCGGCGTCGGCAGAACCCAAGAAATTAGAGTTCAGCCACTATCTCAATGCCACCATCTCAATGCCACCATCTCGGTGTTATCTTTTCATCTCCGACCATCATGACTGATCCTGTCACTGACGCTCAATCAGCACCCAAACGCCCAGTGGACTTGGCTGATCAACTGTCAAACCTAGAGTCACACAAGAAAAAGAGGTGGGTTTCATCTTTCCGTTGCATATACTCACTCATTCATTCAAGGACCAATGAAACCATGCCGTCGGAGAAAGAAGCATACGAGCTCATAGGAAGAAAGCTCATATGTCTTGCCCACCCATTTGGCATCCCAAACATATCGCTCTGAACTGGACTCATGGTTGACAAAAACCATGAGGGAGACTTGGAGATGTACATACTTTTCTTGGGAACATTATTCTGCAATTAACCAGTCTACAGGGATGAAGAAGAACTCCAAGACCACATCAACTTTTACCAAGCAATGCTTGTCTACTCACCAGGCCTACAATACAACCTCCAGATGCCTGGAAGGCTGGATGCAAAGCAATTGAACAATATATGTGCTTGGATAAGTGGATTGTACATGCATATACTCAGGTCTTATATTGTATAGATTGTGAGAGGCATGGGCGAGCAAAGGTCAACCAACCTCAGTGCAGTCAAACACACAATTCTCACATACATGATGCTAAACCACGAAGCTCTTGAACCACCGGTTAGCAAGAAGGAAGACAAGTCCGACTGTGGGTTCAATCATCTGCAGATTGCGTGGATGCTCTGTCCATGCAAGAAGTTGGAGGTATTTGACGAGGACCCTGACATGTAAGTATCAGGGTTTAGGTCTAGCAACTACTGACTTGTACAGGATCATTGGTGCGCTGCAAGACGGTCAAATCAGGGCTACAGCAGTGAACTGGCCCACACTCTTCTATGAAAATGATGTGTACGACCTGGATGATCAACTCAAGGGCCTCTTCCATGGGCACGCTGCCTTTCAAGTAGGTCCGCGCAATGATTTTTACTACTACTGATGTTATTATCTCTAGGTTTACATGCATTTATTCATTGGACCAAATGCGGCAGCAACTGACACCGTCGTAGGTAACCCATCAAGGCCATCAAAGAACCGACTGTGGGGGCTCACCAAGGTTATGCCTGAAATCATTGCCTATGTCCACGTCTTGGTAAGTACTGATTCAGCCCACTAGACTCGCTAATACATGTCAACAGCTCTACTTTATGCTGAGCACAGCACCATGCTGGTGCATGACAATTGGTCAAATGGACCTCAAGGAGCTGGCATCGCTAATCATGGAAATGTTTGCACATGCAGGTCCATGGACATGCGAGACTCTCGATTGGTGGAACAGGTATGTAGTGTAGATGTTAGGTACATTAATACTTGACCCTTTCAAGACATGCTTTTCCCAAGGGGCTGATCAAGGATGATCCTGACTCAGAGGACGACATCACAGCAATTCATGCTCGATGAGCAGGTCATGTAGCTGCACCAAAGCAGCTCACTGCATTCGAACGTTGTGTGAGAGAGGGGACCGAATTTGTGACACCACCACCCAAGGAACAGGTTGAGAATTCACCACATTCCCTGGCCATCCTTATGTTATATCGTATACACTAACCTAATTATTTTTCATTTTTACCTTGCTCGCTCACTGGTCACGTGACCAGATCACATGACACAGCCTAGACCATGACATCATATGACGTCACAACACGTGGTCACCACACTCTTTTAATTACTGTCGCTATGCTTCCCTATCACAGAACTCTCCCACACCCGTGGGATATCACCTACTATAGATAGTATATGTTCACACCTTATCTGTAGCACAGCTTGGTCTGTGCGCATCTCTCTGCAATATATAAAGGGTGCGTCCTCAGCTGGTATCCCCAGCTTTGGCCACTTGTTCCTTGGGTTAAAACCTTGGACGATAAGTGTTCTCCTTCGCTCTCATCCTTTCTGCGAGGCTTTATGGCAAGCCTTTAGTCGCTTGGCTTCGGTGTT
>JBBPKS010000461.1:0-12621 GCA_038089355.1 Pulveroboletus ridleyi | reverse complement strand
CCATTTCCACCTCCACCTCCACTTCTACCTCCTCCATCTGCACCTCCATCTCTGCCCTCTCCACCTCCAGATCCACCCTCATCTGTGTCCCCACCTCCTTATATTCATGCCTCTCACTTACATCCCCGCAACCTCCTCTTGGAGCCTTCTCAGCTCCTCTCACACCCCAGCCACTTCCTCTCACAGGGGCATGAATCCCCCGGCAATGAGGCCAAGTGACCCCATAGCCTTCATGAGAAGGGCCACAAGGGCACCTGTAGTGGGATAGGGGGGGGGCAGGATCATGACCTCCACCCAGGCCTTCTTGCAAGGCACTGGGTGGTCTTCCTCATTCTCTTTGTCTGCCTCCTTGTGTCCTTCTAGGACCTCCTTCCTCTTGCAAATGAGGTGGCCATGCGCACATACATGGCACAACCTCCCCTTCGACCCCTGTTGCAGGGATCGGCACTCCTTGCCTCATTGCACACACCACATGCATGCAGACCACCTGGAGTTGGTGGGTTCATATCCCCTTTTCAGGGCCTGAGTTCAGGCCAATGGGATGCTCTCGTTCCTATCCTCATTGCTCAGGAACTTGATGGGTTCCTTCTATAGAACTCTGTTAGCTTTGCCTGATGTCCAATGACATACCATGCACCTGGGTATGCCCTGTCACCCACACCTTCCCCTTCCCCTTGGTCTGGGCCTCCTCCTGCTCCTGCCATGCCATCTGGAGATGTTCCTCCTAGATGGCCTTGGTGTATTCCTCTGCCGCCTTCCTCCGCTTGTCACACTCACATTTGGCCTGCTTGGCCTGTTCCTCACGCGCAGCCTGTTCCACCTCTTCCCATGTGTGACATTCTTCCTCTGCCTTCTCCTTGCAATGTCACTGCATTTCCTGCAGCTGGGCCATGAGGGCCACAATCTGATTGTTGAGGGGATTGATGGCAAGCATGTTGATTGTGGGTGGTGGCACAGGAATGGTTGTGGTTAGAGGACAGGACCAAGTTAAGTGACACGCAACCTATTGTCTCTTCAAACTCCAACTCATGCTCATCATATGACTGTCCACCCTGATCCAAACTCAGCCGGCCTCAAGGGCTTGGCCTTAACAGGGGGGCACTGTTATATCTGTTCTGAACCCTGACCTCTGAACTCCTCACCCCTCTCCATTACTCCACAACCCAGACTTCATACCTCCATACCTGGACTTCATTCCTTCCTCTCAGACTTCCGTATGTTATGTGGACACAAAAACACCAAAGCCTTGCAGAGAGAAGTGAGAGCAAAGGAGAACACTTATTGTCTAAGGTTTTAACCCAAGGAACAAGTGGCCAAAGCTGGGGATACCAGCTGAGGACACACCCTTTAATATTGCAGGCAGTGGTGCACAGACCAAGCTGTGTTACAGATAAGGTGTGAACAGTATCTATGTATGGTAAGTGATATCCCACAAGTGTGGGAGGGTTCTGTGAAATGGAAGTGTAATAATGGTAATTAAAAGAGTGAGGTGACCATGTGTTATGATGTCATATGATGTCATGGTCTAGGTCATGTCATGTGATCTGGTCACGTGACCAATGAACGAGTGATGAAAATAAAAAATAATTAGGTTAGCATATATGATATAACACTGTAGTTACCATATTTAGTATTCCCCTTGTCCTTCCTTGACCTTTCATTCTTCTCTCACCCCTTCATTCTTACCTTAGACCCTTTGCCACACCATATGCCTCCCCTTACGTATGTTCTCTGTTTCCACATGCTTTCCTTTTACCCAATGTACCTTACCATATGTTCCTCCATTCTTCCATCTGAACTCCAATCAGACTTTCATATATAAACCCTCTGTACTCTGTCTTTATACCTTAGTACAAATACCACACTAGTTTCCTTCTGACCCTCGTTTAGTCTCTCTCTTTCCCTTTCTCTCACCTTCCTTCTCTCCTACGAAATATGAGGACCGAACCTCAGCAAGGGCACAACACATAAGTCCTGCACCAACGTCCTCCTAGGTATCCTGTCTCCATCCCATTTCCCATTCATCCTTTGACAAACTTTGTACTTACCTTCAGAACTCTGACTGAACTTAACACAAGCTGCTGACCTTGAAATGCTTGTGGTCATCTTTGCACTCAAGGAATGGAGGCAGTACCTTCTCAGTGCCACTCACTTGTTTGAGATCTTAGTCGATCACAAGAATCTAGAATTCTATTGTAAACTGGTCAACCTCTCATGACAACAAGCTTGCTGGTAACAGATTATCCAAGAGTATGATTTTACATTCAAACATCACTCTGGAAAATGAAACCCAGCAGATCCTCTGTCCTGGAGGACAGACTTTGAAAAGGGGGTAAACAATGATAATAAACAGAAAATTCTACTCCCTGATTCAATGTTTATAAAATCAACCCGAGAAAATTACTTTTTCTTCACCAATAGAGTGGAAATTCACATGCAACAAAAGGAAACAATTGAGGCACAAGTCAAACACCTCCAATCACACACCAAAAAGTATGCTCTAGAGAGACTTATGAAAGAAACAACACAGTGGTCAAAGAAAGACAATGTCATTTACTGGCAAGACCTCCTCTACGTCCCAATGGAATCAGCATTAAGGGAACAAGTCATCTGAGAGAACCATGACCACCCTATTACAGGATACCCAGGAGCTCACAGAACATGTGACCTGATCATGACACATTACTATTAGCCCACTATACGAAAAGATATGGAAAGATATATGAAAGAATGTAACAAATGTCAGAAAGCGAAGAACCATCTGGTACCACACTCATCCCTAATGAGATTCCATCCACCCCATGGGAAACCATATCTGTCAATATTGTCAGACCTATACCCAACTCACAAGGAAAAGACACTATATTGGTTATTGTTGACAGGTTCTCTAAAATGATATACCTCTTTCCCATTTCATCTACCATAACTGCCAAAGGAGTAACCACCATTTTCCACAATAATATATTCAAATCCCACAGCATCCCAAAAAAGGTGATATCAGATCACAGACCACAATTTGTGTCTCAGTTCATGACTGATCTATATATACTCTTATGAATCAAAGGAAACCCCTTTATGGCCTATCACCCTCAAACTGATGGACAAATGGAGTGTATTAACTTCGAAGTCAAACTTCACCTGAGAATGTACATCAATCACCATCAAAATGATTGGGCTGAATGATTAGCATTGGCCGAGTTTGCACACAATCAGAAAATGTTGAGTGCAACCAGAACCAGTCTGTTTATACTCAATTATGGACAGCAACTATTAGTTTCCATCAATAATTGAAGAGAGATGTGAACAGCTGAAGCAATGGACTTTGTGACACAAATGAAAGAAACTCATGCATAGGTGAAAATTGCGCTGGAAAAGGCAGTCACAGAAATGAATAAGTATTACAATCAAAATGCCTGACAACCAGTCATCTATAAGGCTGGCGATCAAGTGCTTCTCGATGGAAAACATATCCGATCTGACAGGCCATCAAAGAAGTTTGAAGATAAGTGCTATAACCCCTTCAAGGTCCTAAAGAAGGTCAGCCCTGCTGCATATAAACTAGAACACCCTAGACACTAGAAAATGATACATCCAGTGTTTCACAGGTCACATCTATGACCTTATCACAAAGGATCATTTCCATCACAAGCCAAACCCACTCCACCCCCTGCCATCATATTGCAGCAAAATGAATACAAGGTTGAATCCATTGTAGATGCAAGAAAACAATGAGGCAAAGTTGAGTACCTGGTGCACTGGCAAGACTACCCCAGAGAAGATCACACTTGGGAACCCAAGAGTCATCTAGCAAATGCAACAGAAGCACTTGCTGAATTCTATAAAAATCACCCAACAGCAGTACAAGTGATGATTGATGATGTACCCTGTGATTGCCCTATGTGCACTCAAGGTCAAATAATGATTTACAATTCCAGATTCAAGGAATTCACAGCCTCCTTCACATACCTCCTAACCATGTACTTCAAAATCCTTCCTGAAGACACCACTGACTTGGAGTGTCAGCTTGAAAAGGGAGTAATGTCAGAAACATAAGAATCTTACTTCATTATTGACTCTTCATGCCTTATCTAATCTTTATCTTATCAGAAGGTCATAGAATATTCCAGAAGATTCTGATGACATCATATTAGGTAATCATTCTGAGATGTTCTAGCAAGTTCCATAGCATAGTCTCCCAATAGTATATAAACCTGTAGCATAGATTGTATTCCCCACACTTGGAATTCTCATCTTTCAATCTCATTTTCACTTTGAATTTGGGTCTGATAAGTTCTTACCAGAGTTGACAGTAATTAAAAGGGTGCATAGGCTATAAGGTATGATGTCATGGTCTAGACCCAGTTATATGACCAGTCATATGATGGATGAAGTAAGAAGAAAAGATAGGGGGCAAGGATGGTTCATAACATTACCCCCCTTTGCTACAACTCAGGTTCCAGATAAGTCATTGCAAACAAGATACCAGCCTCAGGGCTATAAATAGTAAACAGGCGATTCATCTGGTCAAGAGAAAGATCACGAAGTGGGCAGGGCATGGATGGAGACATGTGGTGGAAACCATTGACCAGATCTCAGAGTATCCAGATAGGATAGTGGTTCCCATGTATCATCAGTCTCATCGTACCCCTTCTAGTGGACTTGGTACTTCAACTTCCCACATTTTAAGCAGAAGGCAATGATTGCCTCAACCTCATACTCAGAATAGCCTTCCTCCAAGACCTTGATTATGTCAGGGCAAGAGATCAGCTGCCCAGACAGCAGGGATTGGTAGGGCTTGATATATTTACAACCAGGTGAATTTTGAAAGAAGTGGGGAGATGCAGTTCAACTGCATTTAGGAGAACTTTGACAACATTGTAAGGACCCAGCCATTGTTGTGTTAATTTATGAACAGTGTATGGTAACTTCAAGTTTTCTGTGTTAAGCCATACTTTATCACCAGAAGTGTATTCAGATGTGTTAGAGTATGAACATTCAGTGTTGCATGTTATTCATTTTCATGTGTGCTCCAGCACTTTCTGCACATTATGGTGTGCTCAACTAGTGAGTTGGTGGAAGCTACCAGCCAATGAACTTGAGGAACCCTCAAAACCCATTTGAGAGAAGTAGTTCTGCATAACAGCAAATGGGGAGGATCCAATAGTGGAAAAAAGGGAATTATTGTGATGGAGCTATGCAAGCTTAATGAATTCTGGCCATTAGTCCTGTCTCTTGGCCACATATGCTCACAAATACTGTTTCATTTCCTAGTTGATTTGCTCAGTTTGTCCATTTGTTTGCAGGTGATAGGCAGTGGATAGCTTTTGCTCGATGCCCAATAGTTTACATAGCTCAGTCATGAATGTGGACATGAACTGAGGGCCCCAATCAGATACTATTGTTTGGGAGATACCATGTTGTGACCATATGTGATCACAGAATAATTTAGCTAATTTGAGGGAGAAAATTGTCTTTGAGCATAGTATGCATATAACTTCTTTGAAAAATAGATCAATGATAATGCAAACTGAGTCGATTTTATTGACTTCAGGTAGTCCAGTTATAAAGTCTAATGAGATATCTTCTCACAGGTGGCTAGCCACAGGCAAGGGAAGTATTTTTCCTGCTGGTGCTTTGGACAAACCCTTTGTGAGGGTGCACATATAGCAGTGATTTATGTAAGAAATAATATTTTTCTACATCTGCAGCTAAATAAAGAATATGGTATATATGGGCTTGCCCATTGGGACCTCCCAGGGGGTCATCATAGCATGTTTTAAGAATTTCAGCACAGATAGAAGGTGGAACGTAGATCTGGCCAGTGAAATCATGGAGGTAGACCTCCCAAATGGTATTGTAAGTATAATTAAGGACATCATTTCAGTTTAGCAGGTAGTACTGTGATGTTCTTATTTAGGTTCTCAACCACATCACCATGATCTGGGGAATGAGAGAGAGGGTTGGCATGATTGAGGGAATCAGGTCAATAGACAAACTCTAAATTGAACTCCTGTAATAATGTGTGCCAGCACGCTTGCCTTTTAGACAGGGTCTGAGGCTTTTTCCAATATTTGAGGTTTTTGTGGTCAGTCCAAACCTTGAACCACTACCGCCCTATGAGGTAGTGTTTCCATTTCTTGAGGGTGCATATGATGGCCATCAGTTCTTTGTTGTAGATGGGGTAGTTGTACTCGGTGGTGTTGAACAAATGGGAGAGGAAGGTGTAGGGGTGTCATATCCGTTGAATCCAGGACTCTGGACTTAACTCCAGACACCTTTCCTGCGACCTCCAGTGCATTCTTGATGAGTCCGCATTCCTGACACCCTGGACCTTCTGTATTTAGCATTCCTTGTTCTTAGTGTTACGCTCCATTCTTCACTTACAGTACATAGCCACTAGCTTCATCCCAGTTCACCCTCCGTCCCTCTGCCTGCTTAGGAGCATAGCTCTGGTACACTTAGCATCCGCACTCCGAACTATTAGTAAGACCTATGTTCTACTCCCATATATAAAGTCCCCTCACTTGTAATAGATATTCCAGTTTGAATATCAACTTGGACAGTCTCCCAAGCTCACTCTGACCTCCTTGAGTCTCTAAGACTCTCTTCTGAACCATCCTCGGCCTTTGTTGCCTGCAACAAGGCCAATCTGACTTCTTCCTCCCATTCTGAAATTACAGGATACCTCCGGAGTTGTGACAAGGGTGCACCACATATGGTGAAGCCAAGTCTTGCTCGAACTCCAGAGTTCCAGAGTTACCTCCTGGAGACCCTGGTTCTAACAGTATATTCAAACTGCCTCTTGTTATAACTCCTAAATTGCATTCGTCATGGCCACTCGTGTCACATGCTCCAGAACACACGCTGTTGGTGCAAACCCACCCCCATCCCCATGTTTCAATCCACTCAGCATATTTGCAAGCAGTCACCGAGGCCCTGCCCTCATTGACCAATTCCACAGCTTTTCTGCCTGCCGTACTCCAGCATCCATTTCCCAGGCTCATGCTCTCCAGCATTTGCCAACTCCAGATGCACGAATTACCAAACTCAAGGACAACAAGTCATCATTGTCCAACCTACCCCAAGAATGAGATATCCCTCGCACACCCCCCAATGGTCCTAGAAGCCTGGAAGGTCCAGATGGTCCTGGAAATGACTCCTCCAATGAAGACCCTGACTTCCTGGAGCTTGGGCCTGAGGACAGTGACGACGGAGAAGATGCCCCTGGAAGTGGGGATGAGAACGAGCAAGTCCCTCAGGACATGCTCACCCTCCTCGCTGACACTATCCATGGCCTTGCTCACTCCTCTTGTCAATGCCCCGCTGATAGCATCCCCCACACCAAAGTCTGAGAACCAGATCAGTTCGATGGGACTGATCCCTGGAAGCTCCGGACATTCCTAGTCCAGTGTGAGCTAAACTTCCAAGACCATCCTAAGGCTTTTCGGACAGATTGCACCAAAGTAACATTTGCGCAATCCTACCTGAAAGGGATGGCATTGGAATGGTTCGAACTGGACCTCCTCCTTGATGAGGATCCCAACCTCCGTCCTGTCTGGATGGATAATTTCCGGGAATTCGTCCTGGAGTTACAGACGAACTTCAGATCCCACAACCCTGTTGGTGACGCAGAGCACCAACTCGACCACCTGTCCATGAAGGACTCCCAACACATCAACAAGTATGTGGTCGAGTTCAACCGCATTATTTCACAAGTCCGAGGTTACGGAGAAGGTGCCCTCTGGCACCACTTCTACAATGGCCTCCCCGACTGGATCAAAGACGAGATCTCTCATGTCAGGAAGCCACCCACCCTCTCTGAACTCTGGACCCTCACTCAAGCCATCGACGCACGCTATTGGGAGCGCAAGTCCGAGGTTAATTGCCAGGCGAAGCCATCTGCCAACTCCTCTGTCAAAAATGACAAGTCACCTGGCTCTGGAAATCACTAATCTGGAAGCAACTCCAACTCCGGTGGTCCTAGGGAGCCCAAGGACTCCAAAGGGAAGTCCGCCACCACCTCCACCTCCTTGAAGCCCGATCTTTCCACTAAGCTAGGGAAGGATGGCAAGCTCACAGCAGTCAAGTGAAAGCGCTGCTGTGACCTTAAACTTTGCATGTTCTGTGGCCAAGATGGTCACATAGCCAAGGAGTGTCCAAAGTCAACCTCCAAGGCAGCTAAGGGTTGAGCAGCTAAGACCGCAACTCCAGAAGCCAAACCGGAGACCTCCTTGGAGGCAAAAAAATAGAGTGCAACCTCCAGGACTCCGCACAGTCTGGGGGTTGCATTGACTCCACTAGTGCACCAAAGGAGATCCAGCTCAATGCATCCGCTCTTTCTGATCCTCGCTCTCTCATTCCCTCCGTCAGTATCTGTGAATGGAATATTCCTCCGTTCCCCACGCTTGTAGACTCCGGATCTTCCGATTGTTTTATAGATATGGAATTTGTTAATAAACACAATCTTTCAACCTACTCCGTACCCCTACTCCAACTCCGACTTTTCAACGGAACATCCAACTCCACCATTACTCAAGCCATCAACCTCACCATCCGCTTTGAAACTGGCGATATCACTCCGACAACACTGTATGTCATTTCACTAGACAGATCCTGTTCACTGGTTCTGGGACACAACTGGCTCACCCGCTTCAATCCACTGATTGATTGGGTTTTGAGCAGTATATTGTTCCGGCCACTTGAGCAATCCATGCCAGCAAAACCGAGCTCACCTCCGCAGCCTCTGAATTCACCTCCTCCAGCTGACCCCATCACACCTGATCCGCCAAGTTTCTCTGAACGCCAGGCTCCACCCATCTTGTTCGTCAGTGCCCCCGCTTTTGCATTGGCCTGTTGACTCCAGGGCTCTACCCAGTTCAGCCTGCAACTCCGCCCTCAGAAGTCTGAACTCCGGTCGGCATCCGCTGATCCGGTTCCTCCTCCAGCTCCAGTTGACCTGTCCGGAATCCCTCTGGATTACCATGACTTCACAGATGTGTTCAGCAAGAGCAAAGCATCCATGCTCACTCCACATTGCGAACACAATTTGAAGATCAACCTGGAGGAAGGTACCTCCCCTCCCTTGGGCACCCTCTACTCCCTCTCCCCCTCTGAGCTTGAGGCTCTCTGGATGTTCCTCAATGAACATCTCAAAAACAGGTTTATCTGCCGGTTCTCTTCCGCCCACGCTGCTCTGGTCCTCTTTGTCCATAAGAAGGATGGTTCCCTCCACCTCTGTGTCAACTTCTGAGGACTCAACAAGATCACAAAGAAAGATCGCTACCCGTTTCCCCGCATCTCCGACCTCCTTGACACTCCAAGCCGTGCCAAGGTCTACACCAAGATCGACCTCTGGCATACGTACCATCTGGTCCGCATTGCCAAGGGCGATGAATGGAAGACCTTGTTCTGGACGTGCTATGGATCATTTGAATGGCTCGTCATGCTATTCAGTCTGACGAATGCCCCCGCAGCATTCCAGCGGTTTGTAAACTCAATCTTCACGGATCTCCTCGACGTTTGTGTGATAGTCTACCTGGACGATATCCTCATTTTCTCTGAAGACAAAGCCTCCCACAAGGAGCATGTCCGAGAAGTCCTCTAGAGACTCCGCAAACATGACCTTTATGCAAAACCTGAGAAGTGCGAGTGGAATACCAACTCCACCGAGTACCTCGGCTACCAGCTTTCTCCCTCCGGCCTGACAATGTCCGAAGACAAAGTCATGGCTATCCGGGATTGGCCAGTACCTCGGAAGGTCCGGGACATCCAATCCTTCCTCGGCTTCGCAAACTTCTATCAACAATTCATCGCTAACTATTCCAACATTGTCGTGCCCCTCACCCGCCTTACCTGTAAGGGCACTCCATGGCTCTTCGATGACTCGTGCCTTGCCGCTTTTCAGTCCCTCAAGGATGCCTTCACCTCCACTCCTATCCTTGTCCATTGGACTCTGGATGCTCTGCTCATAGTAGAAACCGACGCCTCCAACTATGCCATCGCTGGTATCCTCTCCATCTGTTGTCCAGATGAGGAGATCCGGCCTGTTGCCTTCTACTCTTGGACGCTGTCCACTCCGGAGCTCAACTATGACACCCACGATAAGGAACTCCTGGCGATCTTCGAGTTCTTCCGGACTTGGAGACATTACCTTGAAGGAGCCGGCACTCCGGTCGACGTTGTCACTGACCACAAGAACCTCGAGTACTTCGCCACCACAAAGCTCCTGACCCGCCAGCAAGCCTGCTGGTCGGAGTTCCTCTCCCAGTTCAACATGGTGGTGTGTTTCCGCCCCAGATGCCTTGGTGCAAAACCCGACTCCCTCACTAGATACTGGGACGTCTACCCCAAAGAGGGGGATAAGGACTATGCTCATGTCAATCCACACAATTTCTGCCCTATCTTCACCCAGGAACAGCTTGCTGCATCCCTTTGGGCAACCTACCTCGTGGCCCCCATCCTCCAGGCTAGCACCCTCCTTGACGTCGACTTCATCCACAGCGACATCCTATCCACCCTCCCAGCTGACCCTCTGGCCACTATCCACATGTCCACCTCCAAACCTGACTCTCAATGGTCAGTTGACTCTGACGGATTCCTCCATCTAGATAACCAGATATATGTTCCAGACTCCACAGATCTCTGTCTCTGAGTCCTCTGGTACAAGCATGATCACCCACTCTCCAGACACTTTGGCCAGAACCACACCCTGGAACTGATCCGCCGTGAATATACATGGCCTAACATCAGGACATTCGTCAAGGAGTATGTCTCCTCCTGTACTGCCTGTGCACGTGCGAAGGTTCCCAGACATTGCCCCTATGGACTACTCAAGCAGCTCCCGGTCCCAGAAAGACCATCTCCATGGATTTCATTGAACAGCTCCCGCCCTCCTCTGGATTCATAGCCATCCTCATCATCGTGGATCGCCTCTCCAAGCAATGCATTTTCATCTTGACACACAACACCATTACATCTCTGGAATTGGCCCAACTGTTCCTCCTCCATGTCTTCTCCAAGCATGGAGTCCCCTCCCATGTTACCTCCAATCGAGGATCCAAGTTTGTATCTCACTTTTTCCACTCACTCAGCAAGGCCCTCGACATCCACCTCCACTTCACCTCCGGATACCACCCAGAAGGCGACGGACAAACTGAACGAATGAACCAGACCCTGGAACAGTACCTCCGGATTTATTGTAACTACCAACAGGACAACTGGTCTGAACTCCTGCCCCTCGCGGAGTTTGCATACAACAATTCTCCAAGTGCTACCACCAGAGTCTCCCCGTTCTTCACTAACAAGGGCTACCACCCGAGTATCACAGTTCACCCTGAGCATGAACTAACCTCCGCATGAGCCCATGAGTACTCTGTTGACCTCGATTCTCTCCACGCCTTCCTCCAGGAAGAAATGGCTCATGCCCAAGAATGATACCAAGGCCTGGCGGATGCCAAGTGAATTCTGGCACCAGACTTCAAGGTTGGTGACCCGGTCTTCATCAAAGCAAAATACTTCCGCTCCACACAACCCTCTAGGAAGCTATCTGAAAAGAACCTAGGGCCATATGACATCATCGCCAAAACAGGAAGCCGTTCTTTCACCTTCTGCCTCCCGGATTCAATGAAGTCCATTCACCTGGTCTTTCATGTCTCCCAATTGGAACCCTCCGTTCCGAACACAATTCCGAACCGCATTCAACCCCCACCACCTCTGGTTGAAGTAGATGGTGACCCGGAGTACGAGATATCAGAGATCCTTGACACCAAGTTGGATAGACAAAGGAAGAATTGCAAGCTGTTGTATCTGGTATGTTGGTCCAGATATGAAGGAACTGACAAAGAAACTTCGTGGTTACCAGCCATGGAGCTCAATCACACTTCCAAACTCATCTCGGAATTCCACCTCTGGTATCCAGATTGACCTGGACCTCACACGGCCTGACAAGCAACTCCTCCAATTTTCTGAGGTACTAATCTACACCTCCACACCTACCTCCAATCCCACCTCCACTTCCCTCTTGCGCCTCTCTGCCTCCTTCACCTCCACAGTCAACCCCTCCAGCTCCTTCTCCGCTAAGACCATGTCCTCCAACTCCAACTCCAACTCCACCTCCAAACCCCCTCCATACACCTCCTGCATCTTCAACTCCACCAACCTCTCCAGCAGATAATTCTGCTGGTCAAGGCGATGGACAATGCAACACATCTGCCCCCCGAGCTCCCTCCTCATCCTCTCCACCTCCACACTCCACTCGCTCACCTCCGACTCCTTCAAGGTTCTCACCTCCGGCACCTCCACACGCGCCTTCTTGCAAGGCAACTCTGCCTCACTCTCCACACGCTTCCTCCAATGCTCCGGCCTCCGCCTCGGTCACAATGAGCCCGGGCAGTCCGGCACTCCGAGCACGAAGTGGCCTTGCCAGGTCCAGGCACACACTCAAGACCATGTGTCGCACACCACAAACATGCACGCCCCTTGCCCATCCCGGAACCCTGTGCAGACTCTATGTCCTGGGCCTGCCTTAGGATCAGTCACGAGCATTCCGGTCCCTCGCCACTCACCCGTCTACATGCCTCCTCCTCCTCCTGGTGCTTCGCCTCCACGGTCTGCCGCACCTCC
>JBBPKS010000460.1:0-12623 GCA_038089355.1 Pulveroboletus ridleyi | reverse complement strand
CCTCACTGTAGATCCCTCCACAATTGGATCTCCTCAGCATTCCCATGCCATCCCTAGATCTCCCAATCTGATCTAATCTCCCCTTTGTATCCATATACATTATCTCCATGGATCTAGATCCAGATCTCAGGATTCACCTCATGGCAGCCTTACTGTCTTCATCTCCATCCATACTTCCATTCCTTCTCACGTTCATTACTGTACTGTTGTTATGCACCATGTATAGTAGTAGATCCTGGTCTGTACACAGACCCAGGCAATATATAAGGCCAGTGCCACAGTGGCCTAAAGCCAGAAACCCCAGCTTTGGCCACTTGTCAGTTAGGCTTTCCTCTGTCTGCTAAGGGCTTGGCCTTTAGCCTTGTTCCTCATCCCTCATGTCAGCTTGTCTGGTGGTTCCTGCTCCAGCTGGTCCTTTCCTCTCTTGCTGGGTAGCTTCATCATCAGCTGTCTTTTTTTAGGTTGTTGTTTAGTTGTCTAGCTGATGGGTTCATTTAGTTCTTGGTGAATTTGCCAATTCATTCACAACACTATCAGCAATTGCAATAAATATCACTGACTCTAGCAAATAGGATGATGACCAGAAAACCTTTTATGTGTAGATGACCTTCCTAAAGGTCTGTGTTTCCCTCTAAAAATGGGATATGAATAAACTTCACACCATGGCAGTATTCTCATGGATAGAAGGCACTGTCACTGCCTTCACAAGGCTCCAGCTCAAGGAGTATATATACATCAAGAAAGAAGAACTAGCAATCAATGTTAAACAATAGGAACTTGGTTTTCTAAAAGGAGATTTCACTTGGTCCAGCTTAGCAAGTCTCTGAAAGACAATTAAGGACCACTTCCAAACAGACATCCTTGCCTATGAGAGTTTGTGCAACTTAAATGCACTCAAGCAAAATGGAGCATCTATTATCATGTTCCTGCAGAAATCCAAGGTGCTGTTTAAAAAAGCCCAGATCAATGACAGAAATAGCATTGAGACTCTCAAATGAGCTATGGATGCTTATATGTACATACAAGTCCATCTTCCATGGAGGTTGAGGAAAACCTCTATTATCTGATTAATGCCTACAGAAAGGTGAGCCAATTATTTGAGTCCACAGCTATTAAATGTGGATTCCCAGCAAGGCAATATAGAGGGCTATAAAGATACAACACTACAAACAGGTCAATACCCTGTTTTACACAATATAGCATGTGACTGGGGTGCAGTGCCCCAATGCAGACTGATAACATGATACCATCATGTGTGATTTGATCATATGCTACAACTGTGGAGGCAGGTCATATACAAAGATACTGCCAGAAACTGTGGAAGCCATGACAACTATAACAAGGAAGGAGTCAGTCAAACCCTAAGAATATTCAATGAGTTTGAATACCTGGTAATGACAGGTACTACACTGAAGCCTGGGTACAGGTCCTGGAAGGGAAAAAACCTCCTATAACCAATATTTAGTTAGCTACATTAAGCCAACAAGAATACATATCTGATAAGGCTTGTGCCTATTGGGCAGATGTGTTTGAATCTGAAGCCAGAGTAAGGTGCTGGTTAATAATAGCTTATTCACTGAAAGTCAAAAGAAAAGAAAAATGAGAAATTTTAATTTACTTAATATAAAAAAATAGTTACTATGCATTTGGACTGCAGGTCTTCTGCTAATAGTGACAATTATGTACATTCTTTCAACCTCATAAGTCTTTATTTAGAGCCAATTCCTGAATCTCAAGCAGTTTTGTGCCAAATGCAGCCTAGTAGAATCCTGTTTATGAGTAGTAGAAAGAACTGCAGTGTGATTCTAGAGGCATTGGCAGATAACTATCTATTCTTGAAGCTCAAGGGTGAAATCCTTATAGCCCAGACTGAGGCAGTTTGCCCCTTGGCCCTTACTGGGGATGTGCTAGTTATGTCTATAGAGCCACTATCCTTGAATAGCCTATAATTCCTGGTTGCTGTTAACAAATCAGAACTGCTCCAAGGTGTTATGTATATGCTGACTTAATTATTTTTCACCTCCTATCTGTTATTTTACACTTTACACTTCTTTTCTCTCTATTGTTGTGATTTGTGTCTATGCTTATGTCTTTTTCCTTCCATTACCAGACTTATCTCTCCTCACTTGGTTCTCATTATACTAAGCCCATAGTTCCTTCCACCACATACTTGTTCTTTCTCCCATCTTCCAGAACATTCCCTGCTTACTAACTAAGCTCCTTTCACCATTGGCTCACTGACTCAACAATTAGTCAGCTGTTTGTTCCTTCGTGTTCTTTTAGTTTCTATACAATTACTCAGTGTCCCTTTGTTCTCATACATAAACCCCAAGTAGCTTCCCTGTACTTCAGCTTAAACCTACTTGGTTTACATAATCATAACTCCTCTTCATGTGTCTTCACTCTGCACTTGAGTGAGCACTTTAGCTCTTACCTGCATTCCATCCTGATTACAAGGGATAGTCCTTGGTCCACCCATGCCACTAGGAAGTCCCTTGTCTGGTCTTACCAGGATGAACCCTTGATCTTGCCACTTCCAAGGTACCCTCTTGTCTCAGTGTCTTAGGACCTTCACCAAGTTCATGCTTGACCCTTTGGGGTCAAGTGTAACACTATGCATGTGAAGATATGTAAATAATGCTGTTAACATATCTGAAGCCATTTTCTATTTAGTCTAGATACTACCAAACATACTAGGGGGATAGGTCATGTCCCACTTGCCAATGGCCCATATATTTTAGAAAGTCACAAGAGCCACATATTCTCTGGTAAGATTTGCATATTTAGGACTTTCTGGCAAAACCAAGATAAACTTGCTAGAAAATGGCATAACTAT
This sequence comes from Pulveroboletus ridleyi, assembly GCA_038089355.1. NCBI lineage: Eukaryota > Fungi > Basidiomycota > Agaricomycetes > Boletales > Boletaceae > Pulveroboletus > Pulveroboletus ridleyi. Next base: position 9,787 of record JBBPKS010000460.1, on the reverse strand, counting down.
ATATAATAATGAAAGTAATAGTTGCTAGCCCATCTATTCTAATTATTTTTCCAAGAGTCCATGTCATAATCAGTGTGAAAAACAAGAAATGCTCTCTTTTCTGAGTAGTTCAAATTAAAGTGAGTGGACCTTTCAGATCTGAATACTACTACATTTCCATTTCTCAATTCCAAAACCAGACCCTGTTCTATAAGTATAAGCTCTTCTCCCTGAAAGTCTCCAGATATTTTTATCCTTGATATCTCTATGTGCTTCTGTTCTGATATTGAGATTAAAAACCAGAGACAAGAATGATGGGGCTAGAGAGGCATAGCCTCCTGTAAGTGATTCTGCTAGCTCCAAAAGTATGTAATATTCCTCTGTAAGATGATTTTCAAGCTATGAAAATATATAAAGCTAAATAGTAATTATATTTTAGTAGTGCTTACCAGACTTTCAATTCATTCTAGCACATCATCAAATGCTCCAGATAGTTTCTGATATACACTGAGCAACAAAAGCATTGCAATGTTTGATACATTTGCATTGTGCATGATATACAAAGCTAGGGTATGTGAATATTGCTTAGCATTAGTGAGATGAAATATAGTAGGCACTCCTGGCTTGCTATTGATCCTTGAGTCATGTGATTTGGTTCAGAGGGTACGGAGATATGGCCATTTCAAGTTGGTTATGTCATTGCAATAGTTTCGTTGCTGATATCAAGGGTATCATAAACTAGTATGAAGTATAGCCTCCTTTGGCCTTGATCACTTCCTGAACCCTTCTGGGCATGCTTTCAATCAACATTTGACACTCTAAAACCTCTATCTTTTCCCACTCCACTTGAACTCTCTCCCAAAGTTCAGTTATCCTGATTCTTGATGTCCTGAAGAGTCTTGGTGACCTGGACTGCATTTTCGGCCTTTCCAGTTCCAATAAGACAAATAGCATGATGCATATCAGCAGGTGTGATAAGGGTAGGACAATCACCAGAGGATTTGGCCAGGTTTCAACAAAGTTTAGAGTGAATTCTACTAATAGTGGAGTAATGGACACCAGTAAAATCAGAGATTTGATGAGTGGATTGACCCAAATCCAAGAAAGAGATGATTTGATTGATTTGAGCAGCAGAGAGAGATTTCATGGTAGTGGATCAAGAGTAGTATTTTGGTTTATTTGTATTGTGTTAAACATATTATAGGTCACATGACCCATTGCTTATGTTAAAATATATATCAATTTTGAATACTACTAGATCAGCAACAAAACTGTTACAATGACATAACCAACTTAAAATGGCCATATCTCTGTAATCTCTGAACCAAATCATGTGACCCAAGGATCAATAGCAAGCCAAGAGTGCCTACTATATTTCATCTCACTAATGCTAAGCAATATTCCCATGCCCTAGCTTTGTATATCACACACAGTGCAAATGTATCAAGCATTGCAACACTTTTGTTGCTCAGTGTATATATATCATAGTGTTGAAATGTTTTATCTGACATATATAGTATTTCCTATTTATAATTTTTGATGTGTTTATTGAACAAGTGCAAGCAATAGAGGTGAATCTCAGGAAATGTATCTCTTTCCTATAGTTGAAAAGTAATAAATAATATAGTTAACAGAGAAATGAATTTAAAACACACTGTAGTGCAATATCTGTTATAGATAGAAAAATGAACACTTTCAAAGTGTTCAGATATCTGTCTTCCTGGATTGCAAATTGCTAGCACCTCATTGCTGTCAAAAACTGCTTGAAGTTTCTGTAAAAGCACATTTTTTCAGATTAGCAGGCATTTGGTTGGTAACAAAGAGCATAAGGCTGCCATTCTCATTTCTGATCTCAAAACTCAGCCTATCAGATAGATAACTTATAACATTTAGATGGGCCTCTCCTGTTTATCTACATACATATGAGATTAAGAATTCAAATAAACTTACTGTAGTATATTTATAACAGGAATTCTTAGATATATTTCTGCCTTTTTGAATCCCTAAGAATAAAACCTGTGTAAATATAATTTCAATCAAATTAATGACATATTTATCAACAATATATGTATTGAGGTATGTACTTCTCTGTTTCCCTCTCCTCTATGATTAGGATTGGATAGGCATGTGTTTTTTGCATGGCTGCAATCAAAGGCTATTCTTATTATTGGCTTGAAAGGAAGCTAGCTGATAGAATTGTATTGAGTTTGATAAAATTTAGATAAGGTGATAGCAGACATGGTAATAGAGTTATGTATTACAGAGCACAAGATGATTCCTAGGATTAATATTGTCCCTACATTCCAACCATGCATTGAATTGTTTTTCAGATGATTTGAAAATTCCTAAATCTTAAGATAGAGTCATAGAAACAGATGAAATATAATCACTCACTGCTGTTTGATTGAGTCAAAGAATAGATCACTTGTAGCTAGATCTGTGCAATCCAGATCACCAGTGATATAAATGGAATGAAAAAAGTTCTGGCCAAACAAATCACTAGATAGCATTGAAGGCATTAGTTTCCTTAGACAAGCTATTACAGAGATGATGTTCTTAGTGATGAGTTCTGGCATTTCTGGTAAGTACAAAAAACTATAAAGGTCAGGAAATTCACTTATTACAAGTGGAGGGCTACTTAAGCATTTTTCCAATATCTCAGGTATGTAACTTGCCCAGGTAATTTGGCAGTGTCTATTCTAAGGTCCATCATAGCAAGCAGAAATAACAAGTAAAAAGAGCCACCATGTCCAATGTAGCTATATGTACTTGTGACCTTCTGCTATCTAGTGTATAAATAATGAATATCCTGGTATGATTGGAAGCTCAAGTTGAGAAATTCTGAGTTGATAAATCTTGCTCAGACTATTGATCTTAGCTTAACTGTCTATGTATGATATTATATATGTTCTACATAAGATTGTGTGTAATTGTAATTACTAGATATGGATCTTTGGCATGTTGTTACCAGTTGAATTTTGTCCAAAATTATCTTCTCTAGTCCCTTGATATCTTTGAATAGTGCTAACAAGGGAATTGCCCAACATAAGTTAATTGCTTCAGATATGATTCTGGAACTTCTGAGCACAGTGAATAGCCTTGTTCTTGCTGACAGGAGCTAGTTCAGCAATAAAAGAATTAGTGGTATGATTGACACAAGATACAAAGTCCACAGTGAAAGTTCACCTTGACCTTGGTTGCTCTGTTGCTGGCTCCAAGTTATGCTCTTTAGTAGGGACAGCTTTCCTGCATTTCTAAAGAGGCATTCCCTTTCTCTTTTTGCATCCTCTCTCACTAGCTTGAATAGTAACTAGCAGGAATTTGTGAAAATATGTATTCAAGGAGTCAGAATTCACTGGGTTAGGTGATCCATGAGTATTTAACACCTCCAAATCTGCTGTGTCATTATCCTTGTCCAGTAAGGCCAATAGCTTTGAGTCCAATTTTTTATCTTGAATTGTCTGTGAATCACAACCCTTAACCAAGGAAATTAACCCCTTGTCCACATCCATCTCCAATGCATATGGAAGATGGGAAGAAGGTGCACAGAATGATGAACAGTCACTATTTTGAGGTAAGATTGCATCCAAGGATTCTGGCCTACATGCTAGATCATGAGTTTTCTCAGTGGTTTGAAGGATACAGACTGCTGCCTGGAATAACTTTAAGTCTGATTCATCAAATTCAATACTGACCATTTGTGTTATAGGTACAAGATATTAGAAAGAGTTTGTGCATGATAGATAGTAGCTGCATTGCTTGATATGAGAAGCTAGACAACTGACCAGGCTCTTTGCAATACAGATTCCCCTACAGGTTCTCTTCTCTCTTCCTGCCCTGATGCCTTTTTTACAGAACGGACTACCCTGTTTACATAGAAACTCAATCAGGGTAACATATGTATAGGCATTTGACTTTGACAACCCTCATTTCTTGCTGGTTCCTAGGACATTCTATCTGTATCCATCATTTCCAGAAGGTGAGTTGTCCAAGGTCCATTATAAAGTTCAAAGGGCAGTCTCTTCATTTTTCTGAGTGTATATCCTTCATAGAATTCAGGAGTTTGGAGAATATTATTGATTCCATGGATTTGATTTGACTTTTACTATGCATTAGATCCATTCAATGGATATATGTCTATGTCCCATTTGGTAGTGGAGCAGGTTTATATTAGTTGTTTCATAGGCTACTTCCTTTTAGTCATTTTAGGTGACATTTGTATGATAAAGGCTGCCTTTGTGCTTGGTGGCTAAGATAATTGTTACACTTGATCCCAAAGGATCAAGTGAGAACTTGGCTAAGATCTGCAAGATGAAAGTTTGATTGACTGTTATCACCAAAGAATGGAGGATCAAAAATTTTCCCTAGCAAATGACTATGCAAAAGACTTCCCATTGGAGCAGGTGGGTCAAAGACAGCCCTTTATGATTGGGATGGGACATGAGCTAAATTGCTCACTTGTCATATCCAGTTCAATCTGGTACCTTGGACCAATTCTGGACACACCTTATTTAGTCACCCTTGTTCTTTACTTACATCTCATTCTTCATTCTATATACATAGCCACTAGTCTCACTCTCAGTTACCCTCTATCCCTGTGCTCTGCTTAGGAGCACTGCTCTGGCATACTGAGAATCTGTTCTCTGGACTCTTAGTAATATCTATGTTTTAAATCTGTATATAAACTTCCATATCTCTGTTATACATACTTTAGTTTAAATACATATTGACTTAGACTCCTTTGTTGCTTGCAACAAGGTCAATCCAACCTATTTTCTATCCTCCAAAATTACAGGACACAACCAGACTTGTGACAGGGGTGCACCACATAAGGTGAGAATAAGATGTGAATTGCCAACTATGTCTAAGCTAAGGGACAAGCTGTACTACTGGCAGTTTATATATGCAGAGGGAAGGAACTGACTAAGCATATAGAAACCCAAATAATCAGAAAGAACAAGTTGGCTGACTAAGCTTTGAGTCAGTGAATGAATAGCAAAAAGAGAGCTATGAGTAAGTATAGAAAAGTGTAGAACTTGGAAAAATAACTAGTCATGTTATAAGAAGAGGAACTACAAGTCTAGCATAAAGAGAACTAGATGAGGAGTTATTAGTCTAAAGGGAAGAAAAAGAAACAAGTAACAAATTGTAACAATGGTACTGTGGTCCTTTCACACATAGCATGCATTAGAGTTTACCAGGAAAGTAGCTGAAAACCCAGCAGAGGTGAGTCAAGTTATAAATATAAGAGAATGTTCAATAACATTATCTCAAAAGTATTTCCAGATATATATGATATGAGTGATACTGTTTCAATCCCAATTGCATATACTTCAGAGTTATCTCCAAGGGTTACCAAATGTGGTGGATGTAACAGATGATATAGGTCTTGAACTAGTATTGATATGAGACTATATGCAACAATACTCTGGAGTCAATGATAAGGACATTGTTCTCACTATTACATTGCTTAGATAGTGAGTCGATGTGAATGTGTTCAATTAGTGTCCATGATACATGCTCTTAGACTATGTATATCACCAGAGTCCAGAGAGTCTGGAGCTCCTTCTATCACATTTGCATTCTTCTTTTCCTTTCTCCCTTCCAGCCTCCTGAACACTCTATTTCACAAATCTGTTATCTATTTATTGTATGTAGGTGATGTAGTTGGCAGACTTATGGGTGAAGGATAGATAGTGCTTACACCAGATGGAGGCATTTGGAGGACAGGTGAGTGGCCTTCATGAGCTGGAAGCTTTAATGGCAGATTCTAAGTATTCAGATGGGTGTAGGCAAGTATTCCTTGCAACAATCCAGATCTCCATTACATTAAATATTAGCTTACTTTCCTCTGTGATGTTGATTAGCAAATATTTGAACAGTTCCCATTCCAGGGTTTTCAGAAGGGATTTTAGTAAGATGAAGGCAATGACCTTGGAGTCCATAGCAAACTTCATAACAGCAAGACAGAATTTCAAGGTCTGGAGTGATGCAATGTGTTCTAAGGAATCAGATTATCCATCCCAGATTGCATTAAAGAGTTACTAGAAGATATAGAATATGGAGAAGACACTTGGAGCATCTAGGATTGACAGGAGTTTGTCCCATAGTTTTTTTTAGCAGAATTACAAAACTTGGTGTTAAGTAAGAGCACATCAGAGATGCACTTCTGTATGATATGATGGGTCTTTTCATTGCATTCCTGCCAGTCACAGATATCCAAAGTGATTTCTCTGCCACTTCTAAGGACAAATTTAATATATGTGCTAGAGACAATGCTGTACATAAGCCTTGCTCCTTTGGAGTTTTCAGGTGATTTTTATCTTTATCTTCCATAGTGGGAAAATTTCAAGTTTGGTTAGCATTTTGTCACTTCAGATGTTATCTAATGTCATGTTGGATGATAGGACAAGGTTGGAAATTTATTTTCTAATGGTATCAAGTAGCTGGGATAATGAAATATATCTGAGATGCATTGAGAGATGTATGAATTGACCAAGTGTGCCAAGAGGTGTACAAGTTGAGTTGTTGTAATCAGAATGTGCCAGTAGGGTTTATAGTCTCACAAAATTCTAAAGTCTGAAATGATATAGCTAGTAAGTCTGGGACTCAGCTATTGCCAAACAGGCTAGAAAAATTAATATTCATCTAGTAAGTCTGAAGCAATCTAAAACTACTATATATTAGAAAAAAAAATATAAAGTGCAAAGAAACTCACCCCAGCTGTTTCTAGAGAGGCTAGAACAACTGAGATGGTACATATGAAGTGGAAGGTTTATATACATAGTATGGGATAAAGAGGTGCTTATATCTCAATAAAGTATTAAAGCAAAAAAATTAGTAATGAGGATACATCAAAGTTAAATCTGAGACTCTACTATACAAAGAATGACATCACAGATGAAATCCAGAGCTATAGGTCCAGAGTCTGAAACAGAGAAAAGTATCTGATGCATTATCCAGAAGTCTGGATGATCAGAATGTTTCCAGAATAAGCAGTATTCTGTCAGCAAGTTTCTAGCTTTGACCTCTTGTCAATGTAGCTTCTCTTATATGCTAGCAGCCAGGTTTCATTCTGCATCCATCATTCTCAATAGGATATCTGTGTGAAAAATCTAAGTAAAAGAGCAGTGATTGCCCACTCAGCCACTGCCCAAGGAGTAGCAGGAATGACTATATTCACCTAAGTAAAAGGGCAGTGATTGCCCACTACACTAATTAGCAATAGTGGTAAGGTAAAGTAAAACTGGTACTTACCTCAGCCACTGCCCAAGGAGTAGCAGGAACGACTGGGGAGAGCCCAGGAGTGAAAAGGAATATATATATACAGTGACCTCCAAAACCTTTTCCATGTTAGCCCTAATGGTAGTATATGAAGCATACTGCCAGACACTGTGGGAATCCTGCTTATCTTTGGTGGAGTTATAAATAGTACATACTCTTGGCTACAATATTGCCCCATATATCATGTGATTTGGTTCACAGACCACAGAGATATGGTTAAAATGAAATGGAAATATTATGGAAAGGGTTTTGGAGCTTTCAAATGCAAATAGGTATTTGGATATTATCAGTACTTGGTATATCCTCCTTTTGCTCTAAGCACTGCCTGAACCCTCCTAGGCATGCTTTCAATCAACTTCTGACACTCCTTAACAGGTATTCCCTCCCATTCCACCTGAACTCTCTCCCACAATTCATAAATCCCATTAGGGGGGATTTCATGCTGTGCAAGCCTCCTCTTGAGACAACTCCAGAGATGTTCAATGGGATTTAAGTCTGGATACTGTGCAGGCCACACCATAGTGATAAATTCTTGCTCCTCTAGCCAATTCTTGACCATCCTGCAGGTGTGCTTGGGGTCATTGTCCTGCTAAAAGATGATGTCAGGAGAATTAAGACCATAATATTCCAAGGTCTGCTGGAGCTCATCCTTCAAAATCTGAAAGTAGAGGTCCCCATCCATCCTACCATCAATCTTGATAGCAAAGCCAACTCCCTCCCAGGTCATACACCCTCACATCATGAGAAAACCTTCTCCAAACTTGAGAGTTCCTTCCACTAGTCTATTACTAAGCCCCTTACCTGCCTTTTTCCATGTCCATTTATGCCCATCTGACCCTAGGTGATTAATTTTGGTCTCATTGGACCATATTACCTTTTTCCAGTCCTTAATGGTCCAATCCTTGTGGGCATAGGCAAAATCCAAACAAGCTTTGTGATGCCTGGCAGAAAGAATAGTGACAGAACCTATTTATTTCCGCCCTTATTATTTCCTTTATCTTATCTTATCATCACAGGTTGACGTTATCTTCATCTTATCTAGATTCAGGTAGATCCTTCTAGATCATTCTATTATGTCATAGGCTAGACCATGACATCATTCCATTCCTTGCTTATTTATCCATTATATTTAGAGTTTCATTCCGATCATTATTTAATATCCATTAGTAAGAAGCTCTAGCCCACAGCACAGGGTTTGCCTAGGGTTTTGAGTTGTATAGTAGTATATATTCATAGCACTCACCTGTAGATTAAGCTCATGCTCGACATTCTAGTCCCTTTGCTCCCATTTCCAGAGTGAAGGCCCAGATGTCCCTTACATATACTTTATGCTTTGAGTTAGTTCCTGACAAATAGGGTGTTTGGACTTAATCACAGCTTTCATACCAGTTTTTTTCAAGTGACAGTGGACAGTAGTGACAGAGAGGGGATGGTTGATAATGTTGGCAAGGGTTCTAGTCACTTGGACAGCATTTTCAGCTTTTCCAGAAGTGATAAGATGTTAAGCATGACAAATATTACTAGGGGAAAGCTTGGAAGGATAACCTCCAATAGCTTTGACAAGACTAGAACACTCTTTGGAATGAAGCTTGGATATGGCAGAAGGGCTAACACTAGTTTGCTTGGCAATGGCTTCACCAGAATGGCCAAAATCAAGTAAAGAGAAAATGGTGTTTTTTTGAGTAGAGAAGAGAGATCTAACCATGGTAGTGGTTAAGAATCAAGAGGTGTGGGAACTGTTTCAAACTCAGACATATTGTTTACATGTATATCTCTGTTTGTACTAACAAACAGTAGCAATTATACTTCAATTTGACTAAGATCCTACTCAACAATTCAAAAGCTCCAAAACTCTTTCCATGATATTGCCATTTCATTTTGACCATATCTCTATGGCCTGTGAATCAAATCACATGATATATGGGGCAATATTGTAGCCAAGAGTATGTACTATTTATAACTCCACCAAAGCTAAGCGGGATTCCCACAGTGACTAGCAGTATGCTTCATATACTTCCATTAGGGCTAATATGGAAAGGGTTTTGGAGGTCACTGTAGTAGGCAGAATAAACACAACATCATTTCCTTTTCAGGGCTTACTCCTCAATTTTCATACTCATTCTACTTTCAATATGTCTTCATCCCTCCAGAGATAACTTACTTTACTTCAGAGTTGATCGGAGTTATGCTCACACCTCCATTCATCATACATATATACTTCTCTCATAACACTTCCAGACTCCCCTCAGTCCTTTCTGCTACTTCTTGGGCAGCAGCTGATGTGAGTCCCTATTCTATTAGACCTTTTACTTAGAATTTTGACAAGTTGCTCAGCTGAGATTGTATTGATCTGTCTACATAACAGAAATAAGAGAAAATCAAAGGAAATATGTAATTATTATTGATAATAAGGATAATATTGCTGCTGATAATGTTTCTGAGGCCATATTACTTGAACCTACTAGTTGAAACAAATCTGGGTCAAATAAATCTATATTTGCTCATCAGAAACAGGTTTCAAGCA
>JBBPKS010000459.1:0-12628 GCA_038089355.1 Pulveroboletus ridleyi | reverse complement strand
TGAATTCGTCTCCAGCGCGGGTGCCATTGGTATATTCGGGGGTGGTGACTGTATGTCATGATAAGTCAAACTGACCAAATATTGAATTCACAGCTAGTAGTGATCTCCTGGCTGGGCCTACTGAGGTCGGTCACTGCCTAGCCTATTGATGATCCACCACTTATGATCATATTTTTGTAGATGTGGGTATACAGTATCATCTTTGGAAGTGGCACACTAATGTTAACTGTTGAACAGGTGTAAGCATTCTGGTCCTCCATTAGCCCTCTATGAGACAGTGCTGTTTCGAAGGTTACGCACTGCTCTTGGTTTATATATGGGGATATATTCTGTTCCTTGCTGCTGCCGATCGTGAGCCATCATGCTCCCTAACCCAGTTGTCGTCCATGTTGACTTTAATCAGTGTTGATGGTTCTACGCGTTTATGCAATGTGGAATCAATCGAAACGAATTCTCGTTGTTCTCCTCTTCCTATATTTGGTGCAAATGATCGTTTCTTGTGTTTGGGACGCTATCTATTACACCCCTAACAAGACCTTGTTAGGTACGTTGCAAGTAAAATGGAACTCCCGCACATGGTCTCACTCAGTACTATCTTTCCTTTCTTTTCCCTAGTGGTGGTCGAGCAAACTTATTGCAGGGCCTATGTGATAGGACCCTCAACCATATTCAGGGCGATTCCTCGACTTGTTCTCGGCACTACATTGGCCATCCTTGCTATCATTCCAACCGTCCGACATACGGTTGAGATATACCGACTGACGAGGCATCGACGGATCAATCGATATATGAAGTTATTCGTGAGGGAAGGGGTACTCTATTTCGTCCTGTATGTTTCCTTGTCCTGTTCTGTCATTTTCACACGTTTACCCACCCCGCTCATCTTTCAAATACTCTTAAAATGAAATTAACCATGGGCAGCACTCTGCTTTTCAACGTCCTGTCTGCAATAAACGATGAGCCTCATCTCTCCAACCCTTTTGTGGATGTCTTACTCCAAGTCAATAATACGCTCATGTACGTCACCATGCCTCGGTTCATCATTGGCACGCGGAAATTGTATGACCGTGACCGCCGAAGGCGATGGCAAGGGCTCGACTCTGGATTTGGGGTGACCTCGCAACTAATTTCCCGAGGTACCGAAGGTCGCCAATCTGGGATTGTATCCACAGATGTCAGCCCAGAGAATCGGGGCAATAGCGAGTAGCACGAATGCTTGGAGGCGAATCCAGTCTTGTGCCGAGAAACGTCCCCCGCGCCTAGGTGCTCTTCCTACATCGCGTTTGTATTCACAACCGAAGCACATGCCGTTGGAAGGGGTGTCGTGTAGAACTGTGCTGGGAGGGCCCTACATACATACGGCTTAGACTTGTCTGCAGGGATAACTAGTACTATGCAATGCGTTCTGTCATGGTAGGATCGGGTGGGGACACAGTGCGATCGTTAACAATGCACGTTAACTGTTAGCACAGCAACAGAAACGAAGTACAGTAGAGCGACAATGTGGTATGTAGCCCATAAAGAAAAAAAGCACGACAATAGGAAGACAAAGGAAAGGTGATAGTAAACGGTACACAATACTACAGATAAGACTCTCGTGTGAGGTCATGACAGTGGCCCTGCTGAGACTCCGAAAAGGACTATACTCTGCATCCACGATCCCTGGGCAAGTAAAATGGCGATAAAAAGCAAGGTACCGATCTGAAATAGACATAGGTTACAGTTCAAACATTCTTACAAGATCCCCAGCCGATGGACGTTTGGATTCCTTCCGATTCCAGCACATTTGGATCACTGACCTGTGCCACTTGGTAATATGTTCATCTACAGTCGGTATCTGGGGCTGTTCCCCCCTCAGAGCCATCGCGACAATAGCAGCATCAGGAGTCCCTTCATGTGGTCTCTTCCCAGACAAGACCTGTCAATGACATATTAAACACTATGTGCGATAGTGAAGCAGATCGCACAAACATGGAGCACGAGTCCTCCAAACGAGTACACGTCACAAGGCTCTGTGGGGTAGAGCACAGCGTCTTGCTCATAATTTGCACGTTGGACCAGTGCGGGGTCCGTGAATCGTATATTGCCATAGACGTGAGACTTTAGGTACGACGTCCCCACAAAATCCTTGATCAGCGATAGCCCGAAATCCGTGAGGCAAGCTGTCCCGTCATCACCAACCAGAACGTTTTTCTGTGGAAGCGCGTTTAACACCTAAGTGCCATTTTGACATCAGAACTCACGGTGTGCAAGTCGCCATGGACGACGCCTTGACCGTGGACTGTGAGATATGATGAACAATCATCGACATGGTTATAGAGTCGATACGTACGATATTGTAGACCCGTGGCGATATCCTTGAGCTTCAACAAAGTGAGTGAGTGTATGGTTGTCTGAGTCGAAATAAAGGCCCACCAGTTTATGTTTCTCGGGCACGCTCAGCGCCGGGTGATATACCAGGTAGTGGGATAAAGATCCATTGGGGAACCAGGGGCTAACCATGCTTAACAAGGGTCCGAAGCCAGATACCACCCCGAGGAGTGGGACAATGTTCTTGTGTCGCAGTCTCCTCCAGACTCTCAATTCCCTGCGAAGTTTCTGACACGAATAAATACTCCATCCATATTCCAGGAGATGGGAGACACCGATTTTACCTTTCTGCGAGATCTTAGGTCTTCGACCTCACGAGTGTCGGTCCTCACAGCTTTCACTGCTACCTGTTTACCATCATAAGCGAGAGACAGAATAACCCCAAACCGAGCTCACCATTCGAGAGCAACCTCCAGAAATTAGATCGCACTCCCAAATATATCCAAAGCCGCCACCTGCGGTAGGATAAAATTGCCTTCGTCGGATAATGGGAGCAGAGTGTTGGAAAGGTAGTCCATCCGAGTGGTCTACAACAAGAACATGGGTGCATTTTTCTTCGGAGGAAGGCAAGAACGTACTTTCACTTTCCTCTGCAAAAAACCGCAAGCATGCTCCAGAGTTGGAAGCACGACTGTGTTCCAACCCAAGCAAGTCATCAAATATGGGCAAGGATGGATAGAGTTGCGGAACAGTAACTCTAGAACTCTCGGTGAAAGAGGTCAGTCGCTCTTCGATGGCCAAATGAGCAGCATTAGTGTCACTGCTCGATGGAACGCTAGCTCCCCCGACGAGCATGTTAACTAGTGAGCTCTTCCTAATGCCAAGGCATTTAAGAATAAAGCTATTCCGTGGATTCCTTTATCCTAGATTGGAGTCACCGATAGTATGAAGATGTGTTTCTGCTTACTCTTGTTCAGTGTTCGAAGGTGGTAACTTGCGGCGCATGGGAGGTAGGAAGTTGCCTACACAATGTTGAGGGTGATATCTCAAAAGACTCGTATCAGTTATAGTGTTCTAGAACGCTGGCTTGAGGAAAAGGCTAGCCAAAGGACAGGAAGAGTGGATGAAATAGCCCAGACGGACCAGTTAATTGGAGGTGTCGAGGAGACTGCAGCCGGCCATGACGAAGGCCCGAAGTGAAGGAGAGAAGTTGTTCTGATGTCGTCTCATTATCAACTCGCTCTCCATCCAATCACAGTCACCTTGGCAGACCTGGTCATCATGGGGTGAGGTCGAACGGCCCGCTTCAAAATGAATACGACCAGAGTATAGCCCCCCCATCACGTGATCACGATATGGCGAAATGAACGGAGATCGCTCGGGTTTCTGCTGTGAATTCCGACCATGCCGTTCCACATGATTATATAAAAGAGGAAGTCAGTGCAAGCGTTGTTGGTTTGGACTCGCCCTCCGTGACGAAACCGTGCCCCTCGGAAGTGATTGGAGACCCGAAAGCGAGGAAGCCAGTGGTGTGTTGCCATTGTATCAGCTGGATGCAGTTCCACTTTTGGCCCCTTCTGAACGGCTACTTGATGAGGTCCGATGGCGGCTCAATATAGTGATCCTTACGTAATCAAGCGTGTGCCCCACGTGCCCCCCCTTTCGATCTACTGGTCGCCCTGTTCCAACGTCGGTCCAAAATCACCCGTTTGATTCTAGTAGCTCTCGTCCACAGGTCTTCGTTTCTGATCGCGCGGAACTAGGTTTCGTTCCTTGCGAGCTACCTTTTCACGACCGAGTAGTCACCATACTGCCTTTGCAGGCGGGAACCACGTCGGCACAGCGTTGATCAAGCTCAAGGTGAGTACCTAAATCGGGTGCCATCCCTCACTCGCCTCATGTCTTGACCCAGCGTCATGAGTCAACCGAATCCTCCGACGCCACCCCCATCACAACAACCCGCTCCCCAACCTGAGCCCAGTGTGCAGCAGCAACCATCTCCAGTGCAATCTCAACCGCAATCGCACTTGCACTCGCAAACGCAGACACAGACGCAATCGCAAGCACAGACATCATCGCCAGCCACCTCCACCACAACCGAAAGCAATGTTTCGCTTGTCAACGTCATCACGGCCATCACGACCGCAGTCTCGCCATTGCAACTGAACCAACAACTCAAGGCGTTTGCACCCAAGGAGGTGCGGGATGTGATTCTTGCGAGTCTGTTTCCGGACGGACAGGACCCATTGAGCGTGTTGGACATTCAAGCAAACACACTGGGAATATTGCACATTCTGTGAGTCGTGTTTCGACGCGCTGCACCCCCCGTTTTGTCTCACACACGATGATCGTACACGATGCGCGATAGGGTCGCGCGGTTGCATACGACAGGAGCACCGAATCTCCCATTGGAGTATGTGGCCGAGTTTTGTCGAAAGTTCATACCGGAACAGGCACGGTATGCGCCTGAAAAAGGTGAACAAGGCTTGCATTCCGTCGCAGCGTCATATCTCACTCGACTGTAGTGACGCTCCTTGCGAGTGGAATACCATTGCTCGCGGAAGCAGCCGGGAACGTAAGCAGCACTCGACTGGGAGTGGTAATACGCGTCCTGATCACTGATCGGACAGCCTATGCTAGCTGTTCAGCCCCTGTTCGATCTATTGACGAGATACGCACCGTCGCTCTCGCATTTGACAACCATCCATCCCATTTTCCTCAGGGTAAGCATCATCAGTTACCCATTATTGCAAACTCTCGTTCAAACAAGACCTGGATAGACATGCGTGTCAACGAGATATTTCACCGCGGCTCTTCCCGTTCTCGCACACCCAATTACAATCATAGATGCTTCAATTTCAGACTTGAATTACAACGACAACTTGGTGTATCATTATGCAGGGGGCATGGTGTACGCCGCCCTCAAACGCTGGGCTGAAGCCCAAGAATTCTTCGAAATATGCGCATGTAGTCCAGGTTCAGCTGCTGCAGCTATCCAAATGGAGGCGCTCAAGAAGCTGATTCTCGTGCAGCTCATTCACGAGGGCAAGGTAAGCCTCTGCTGAAATCAGATATGAACTTCTGTTGATGTTCCGCGACAGACGACGCCACCACCAAAGTACATTCACCCAACGTTACCTCGGCTTCTGAAGGGCACTCCGTATTCAGCGTTCGTGAGCGCATATCCAGATCATAGGGCTCAACTACGATCCATCGTGGAGGGGGAGCAGGTTTTCGCAACTGTCCGTACACGTGTTAGTGGCTGTCTGAAACTGGACACTGATTTAATCTGAAACAGGAGAAGACGCAGGGTTTGGTGCTCCAAGCACTGGAACGCGCGCCTCGATGGTCGATAAAGAAGTTGACGGCGACATACCTTACCCTCCACTTGTCCGACATTGCCCATGCCATCGGCATTGAGAGCGTAGACGAAGTTCGAGCTTTAATGCATGATATGGTGAGGCGTGCACGTCGTGACGCTGCGGTCCTGCTCACAAGCAACACACGACACTATAGATCGCATCCTCGGAAATATCCGCACGGCTATCCGCGGACGGAACGGTCTCTTTCTTTGACCCGCTCGTCACGTTCAAGATGACAGATGTAGATCGAGTCCTGGCACACGTTCAGGAGCAAGGTGCGCTCTTGGGTAGTTTGGAGAGAGAGATGGCAAGAAGCAAGGAATATTTGACCAAGGTACGCACGTTTCCCGTCTGGTTTGGAAGTGTTGTGTTTGATCTATGGTGCGTAGGCTGTCAAGGGCAGAGAAGAAGCGTCGTGGGGTGCTATAGACGACGACTTGGGAGATCGGTTTGGTCCTAACCTCAGTTGGGCGGATGACGTCGGGTTCACGTAGTACGATCGATCGATGACGTTTGAAAATCCATCCTCTGCATGGCCTCCTCTTGCGAATGCACTTGATCCCTGCTATCGCCGCTTCAGCTGAGTGTATCCACTTTCCCCATCCTCATCGATCCACGTTTACTTACCGGCCGGCGCATCCCCGAGGAATCCTGACCATTAAAACCAGGTGCTGACAACGTTGGGATGCCCGACCCTGCTCCTATTGTCTGACGCCATCGCGTTCTTGTGGCGAATGAAGGCATGTGTTCGCTTGTCGCGGGAGCCCTCCGTGGCATGGAAGCTGCCACAAGTATACATCGCGAGGCTACCCGGCGCAAAGCGTGGTTCTCGTCGCCAAGCGACCCTTTTCCTTTGATCGGACGCGTGGCCACGTCCGTGAGCGACACCGAAAAAAGGTGGCCCGAGTGTCGGACACAGCGTGTATAACAGTCAGAGTCTGACCACCAAGACCGAAGCTTCTTTTTCCTTCAGGACGCGATACGCTCGACCTTGCACACATGGGGATACATGTCAGACGGTGGTCCCTTGCGCTGAGCTACCGTTCCGACCAACCGTGTGGGGGTCTCGGACAGTCTGCCGACGATGCGCCCGGCGAGGACGTGCCCGATCTCGCAGATATGTGGCGTGGTGGTCGGACGTCCGGGTTCGGGTCCGGGTCCAGTGCTGGCGTGCACAACATACACGTGTGTGTGGCGTCACAGCTCCTTGTCCGAGATATCTGTTGAGATCACCGCCATGCCGTGAGGACCTCCTCGCACTCACGGCGTCCTCCCATGTCGGGGCGAGATACAAAGATCGGACCCGTTCAAGACGAAAGGCAACAAAATGCGGTACGATCAAACTCGATGACGTGGGTCAAGCAAGAAAGCTCGATCAAACGCAGCCACACAACGCCACCAGAGATGTCGAGGTTACGGGGAAATGGGGGCTCTAATGACATGAACTACCAAATGGCCGACCAGAAACGGTAACGTCTGACACACCACTCCAAGAAACACCGGATCGTTCACAGCATCGACCGAAATAATCACCTCGCCATTCGAGCGTGGTCGCAAGCATTTCGCGACCCGTTTTCAGCAAAATAAACACGGATCGTTCCTCCAATCGGTCACCGTTCTGGAACAATGATATGTTGCCGAGATGAACATTTCCGCCCCCATCCAGCTTTCACAGGGCCATGCGTCATGTCAATGACCATACACCCACTCACCCCGCTCTTGCACCGAGGCGTATATCGATGCTCTTATGGTTGACGCTGATCGACTCCGATTGGGCTCCCCACTTGGCCCGATCGTGCAGATATGTAGCGTGTGGTGGTCGGTCTGGGCCCCCTAGATTGGATTGGGAGACGTCCGGGTTCGGGCACGGGTTTCTCGATGGGATGCAGGCAGAGACGAGATCGACGGTGGGTGGGTTTGTAGCACACACGCGTCGCGTCACCATTCTTCGTCCGGGAACCAATCGAAGATCACTACGCCATGGCCCCCTCGCGCTCACGCCATCGGGGCGAGAGACAAAGATCGGATCCACTCCAAACGAAAGGCAACAAAATGCGGTACTATCAAGCTCGATGATGTGGGTCATGCAAGCATCCAGCTCGATCACACGCAGTCGCACAACGCCACCATAGAGATGTCAATCACAGAACGCGTACATGACCGGCCTCTGATGCGCCACGTCAAGCTTCAAGATTCGAGAGCCCAAAAAAAACCGGATCGTTCACAGCATCGACCAAAATAATCACGTCACCATCCGAGCATGGTTGCAAGCCTTTTTTCCGACGTTGATCCGCTCTCCAATCGACGGGTCACCGTGCTTGAAGAAGCATAGGAATAGGATTCCCCGTGCCCGGCTTTGTGCATGGTATCCGTCAGGTCAACAACTCTACTTGCCTCGCGCTGACGCTCGACAAAAAGTCACACAGTCGGAAGTGACTGTCTCAAGGCCAGCACGCGCGTCCAACTGGCAACGTCTTGTCCCATGCAAGGCAACTTGTGTCGATGCTGTTATGGTGGATGTGGACCCACGGGCCCCTATAGACAAGCGGAGGCCATCGGACCGACTGTGGTGGCATGTGTGGAGTGGTGGCGGTGTTGGTGGCATCAACCTTCTCCTCCGCACGGCGGATCACCCAGCGAAAAAAAAAATCGTTTCCAGAACCGGAGTCCTGGTGAACCTCGAACCAAGACGATTGCGCGCTCGGAATCGAGCCAGACGATAAAGGAACGACCAGGCGGTATCGATGGACAGGCGTGGGATCCAACGACAGGGCAACGACGATCCATGAGCGCAGTCGAACGACGACAGGCGTCCGCATCCAATTCATGTTGTCGGCACCCGAGGCAAACTCATCTATCTATCTCGGGGCGCACCCCGGTCCAAAGACGGTCGTGATACATGAACGGCTTACCACATCCATATGCACATATATGCACGCCTTCTTCTCATTCGAGCATCGACAACGCATGGGCCGCCGTGTTTCATTCGGAGCTGTCGCGGACGACGAACGCGGCGGGCTCCCAGGCTCTCGGCCCCCGATGAGCGATGCGTGGGAAGTGGCAGGCAGCCTTGTTCAGCGACGTCGGTTGAACGTTCTGATCGGCGACACGGCGTGTGCGTCCTCTCACCGTCCAATCAGACGTTGCCAACGCGATCCAATGATCCATCGTGCTATTAAAACACCGTCCGGCAGAGAAGAAGAAGAAAAGTGGTATATACATGACGTTCTACAGAGCGGAATAGGCGTGGGGATGCTACTGCGAGTGATATCGGGAGACGGTGTCCCAGAAACTTTTGCCCTGTATAGATGCGATTTCCAACTCGAGTGGGGAAGGCTGGCGGGAGCCATCTGTACCTGCAAACGTGCCCGCGCCCCATGAAGAGCCTGGCAAGACAGGTGTTTGAGACGAATGACCGGACGAGCACATTCGGACGTACCACCGTGGATCTCGGTCAGATTGGACAGTTGAGGGAACGTGTACTTGTACCCGAGGGGGACGTAGATCATCCCGTGGTGGACAAAGGTGGAGAGGGTGTTGGACACTGTGATTTCCTGTCCACCACCCTGGGTACCAGTGGAGACGAAGACGCCACACATCTTGCCAGAGAGAGCGCCCTTGCTCCAGAGGGGACCTGTTGCGTCCCAGAATGCCTGATGGGCTCCATGAGGTGCGCTGCATGCCACGTGGTGCGAAAGACGTACCTTCCACTGTACGGGGAAGTTGCCATAGCGTGTGGGTACACCGAACAAAAAGGCATCAAAGGTGACGAGGTCGTCAGGGAGGAAGATGGGGTAGTCTGGGCGCGGGGGTGCCCGGACGAGTTGTAGAATGTCCTCGGAGAGCGTCTCTTGAATTCTGCCAGACAGATCAGACGAGCGTGCGATGGGACACACCATACGTACTGGTAGATGGTGGCGTTACCGCCCGCGTTGTCGATACCCGCCTTGACGGCTTCGGCGACTGCACAAAAGGGGTTCGAGCTGAGTGTGAATGAGACAGGAATGAGACACACGTTTGGCAATATGGCCGTAGAGAGAGTAGATGATGATGGCGACGCGAGGACCAGATGTGGTGGCGGGTGGAGATGCAGAGGCGGTAGGTACAGGTGCAGGTGCAGGGGGTGGTGAAGGCGGTTTCGTCTTTGGCTCCGGCTTTGGCTCGGAGAAGTTGTCTCTCTGTCGTTTTCCAGGGAAGCACATGCCTACGAGGGAGAGGTGGGGAGAGATACGATCGCCGAAAAGGAGTAGGGGATGTTAAATATCGTACTGAGCGTGAGAGGTCGACTGGGAGATCCAACGCGATCAAGAGCACATGACCCCCTTCCGTCCATGGGGGGCGTGAGCGCGCGGATGACAGAGATCGCAGCGCCAATGTCTGACTTTCGCAGGCGATAGAAGGATGTCGCCAGCGTGGAAAGAAAGATCCAAAGGGAGATCGTGGGCAGCCAATCCGCGAACAACCCCCATTGCCCACCCACCGTTGGACCCGCGGAGACGACGAGTACGTCGGCTACCTAGACGAACGCTGTCGTTGGAACGCTTAAAGGCGACGTTCCGTGGAACAAGTTTTCTCTAGGGCGTAGTGGCAAGGGAGGTCGAGCTGTCCGCCTCTATAGCAGCGCGAGTACGTCAGACTGGACTCTCCTCCGTGCAAGCACCACGCTGAGCGCATGATTCAGCGCACTCTGAACGGAATTCCGACCTGTCGGTGATTGATCATACCCCCATCAATCATCAACGTCGGGCGCATTGAACCTTGTGGACATGTGACCCGGGTTGAAACAGTCCTTGCTCGGGAACGCGCTTTTCTCTTAGAAGCGTTAACACCAGGGACGATCACAGACGCTGTGTCCGAGACATGGGCGGGGCACTAGGACATTGAAGTGGCAGTGTTGGATGTGGGGAACGGAAGGACCGTTTACGCCATGGTTGTCGTTGGTAGGTGCTCAAGCGAGTCCTTTTTCTCCTACTGAACATTTGATGCTCGTCGATGGCCAGGTCTAGGCGAGCAAGAAACCCCAGTGACGCACTGACCCCTAAAGCATAGGGGCTGCTATTGGACTATAAGGTCACATCGAGCGACGCCTCTTCTCAGCACACCATGTCTTCCCCCAACGTAGCCATCATAGTCTACTCCATGTACGGCCATATCGCCAAGCGTGAGGGTCCTCTGTTTCGAGTGCACTCACCCCTGACGCGCATCCTTTAGTCGCCGAGTCTGTCAAGGCAGGCATCGCAGCAGCGGGTGGGGCTGCCACCATTTATCAGTGCGTTTCGCCTCCCTCGGATCCGAACACGGACTCAATCATGGTAGGATCACAGAGACACTCTCAAGCGAGGTGCTCGCCAAAATGCATGCACCCCCTAAACCAGAGTACCCCATCATCACACCTGCGCAGCTCCCTGATTTCGACGCGTACATATTCGGTATCCCTACCCGTTTTGGCAACTTCCCCGCTCAGTGGAAGGTCCGTTTGCTGATCCGTCGCATCGTTCCGGTCTGGGGAGCTCACCCTCGTCTCTAGACGTTCTGGGATGCGACCGGCAAGCTCTGGATGCAGGGTGCCTTGGCGGGCAAGTTTGCGAGCGTGTTCGTCTCGACAGGCACGCCTGGTGGCGGTCAAGAGACGACGGTGATCAGCGCGCTCTCCACGCTCTCCCACCACGGCATCGTCTTTGTGCCACTCGGCTACAACGGCGTGTTCGATATCCTAGGCAGACTCGACCAAGTCCGCGGTGGTAGGTGTGCGCGTTCGCTGCAGAGGACGCGCTGACGAGCATGCTAGGTTCACCTTGGGGCGCGGGGACGTTTGCCGGTGCGGATGGATCTCGCCAGCCGTCCGATCTCGAACTCGAGCTCGCCCGTACCCAGGGCCGTCAGTTCTGGGGCGTCGTCTCCAAGCACCAGTTCCCTTCGGCTCAGACATCGGAACGCTAAGGCAATCAAGCCCGTTAAGCGAATCAAGCCAGGACACGTCCAGTTCTAAAAATAAGTCTGTACAGTGAACGCGTAGCAGAGATGTCAAAATGAGTAAGACTGCTATCGATTAGGCTAGAAGAAGAAGAAGGAGAAGAAGACTGATCAGCTGAGATGGGTTTCCCACCGGGCGCCCGGACTGACCCGCCTGCAAGCAGCGTCTGGGCTGTTCCTAGTTACCCTTTGGATTCGGGCGATAACCAGTCAGCAAGGGTGGCGTGATCGGGTATTCGAATGAGATGTTCCCCCTTGGAATGGCTGATGGCTGACAAGCACGCTGACTAAATGGCGACGTGACGGGCTGCGTTAGGCTGCGTCTTCCCTCTCTGACACACGACGCACCTGGAGGACGTTCGACGGCGCCGGGATGATCTTTTCCGTCCCACGCCGGACACCACGTCCGTCCTAATCCGGGCGGCCGGTGCTAGCGAGTGATCGGGAAGCGGCTACGACTCTCTGATGTGGCAGGTTGACGACGGGGTGGGTTGGCTGGATCGACCCTTGATGTCGCAGCGTGGGTATCCGTGGGCATCCGTGAGCACCCCTGGAGCGTGTTTGGTCATACTGAGCGCGATCGTGATCACACCCGGCCAAATGAGCGTGTCACCGCAGCGCCATCCCGCGAAAAAGTACAAATAGGCCCCCCCGTTATCGTCTATCCCCCATCTTCATCGACCATGTCTTCGCCAAGGGTTGCCATCATCATCTACTCCATGTACGGCCATATCGCCAAGAGTGCGTGTCCTCGTACCCGTCCGCGTCCGTCGTTGATCGTGTTCTAGTGGCCGAATCCGTCAAGGCGGGTATCTCAGCCGCTGGCGGCTCTGCCACCATCTACCAGTACGTCCCTCCCTGCCATCGATCGACGGACGCGTCCGATCCCCCATCCACAGAATCCCAGAGACCCTCCCCGAAGAGGTCCTCGCCAAGATGCACGCCCCCCCGAAACCCATCTACCGCGTCATCACCACCGAAGA
>JBBPKS010000457.1:0-12675 GCA_038089355.1 Pulveroboletus ridleyi | reverse complement strand
AATTGATTTTGCTCATCATAGTAGTGAAAATTGCTTAACAGACAGTCAACTATGCCTTGCTGTAATGATGGTTTTCCAAGGAAAGAAGTGCCACTTCAATGGCCATGATATTTATACTGACAATAGAGAAGGGGTGAGTTGTGAGTCCTAACATGTTTGGAAGATATGGGAGCTAGGGTTTGGTGGACATTGCAGAGTAATGTGAATATGGCACAGAACAATAAAACTCTAAAAGTGATTACATCACTGATTTTTGTTTTGTGGTACAAGTTATTCAATAAGCCTAATAACATTATATGTATCAACACAATGCATTGTGCTCTCTATGTTTATTAACATTGACATAGTGAAATTCACATTTTATTTGCTAACCACCAGATGGATTCTGATCTGTGATGGTTACATAACTTTCAGATGCTATAGTTACTATCAGGTACTACTTCTCATTGACTTTAGCTGATAAAGTTCTTTATGTGATCAAAGGCATTTTCAAGTGATTCATTAATATCCTGAAAAAAGTGATGTGAACAAGGCAAAGTGAGACTCTATAAGAGACCAAGTAATATGTTTAGATATCCAGGGATAGTAAGAACATTCACTGTCAGGGACATTTATTTAATAGTATGTAACTCCTCAAATTATGCATACAAATATCTAAATAATGCTTTCACATGCTTGCTTTCATTTATGATGCTCTCCTAAATTTAACTGATCAAGAAAGAAAGAGTGGCAAGAGTTGATGAACCACTATCCTTGGAAGCTATGGACCAATTCATCAGAAATGCAATATGGCTCCCACTATGTAATGCTAGAATCCTTGATTATTCTTGCTGGATAGAAAGATCTCACAGTATTTACAAATATCTATGGATCCATGGTTTTCAGATTGAAATCCTTATATTACTAATAGTCATTAGAGCTATGTAGATAACAAACAGCTTATGTACTATGAGATACTGGAATAGTAAAAATGTGGTTTTGTGATATCACAGGCTCATAACAAGTTTTATAGGATCAAGTTATTTCATTAGTATATATGTAAACTATTAATCTTGAGATATGGGCAGAGAAGGTGAAGAAAGAGTAAATCTTGGAGAAAAGTTTGAGAAAAAATAATTAGAAGAATCAGGAAAAGAAGATTGCTATTTTGCTTGATCTTGCTAATAGTGCTCTGCAGGCTGTTGGGAATATTCCTGCAAAGCATCTTCAAGCAAGGCCTGAGAGAATTGATAAACTTTAATCTCTCCAGCTCCTACTGTTGATGATGTTGTTAGTATACAGAAACTGTTGCTGATATATCTCTCCTGCTACTCCATATGATAATGATATTGCTAAAGCCTAGCTTGTTATAAAGCAAATTGTTGTTATGCATGTAACAGATGCTGTTGCTCTATTTGTATCAAGTGCTAATGATGTAGTTCCCACTGTTTTGCCAGTATGCTTGCTTAGCAGCCTCTTCTTGAAAATTGATAATATACTGGGCAATATGTTAGACAAGAGGTTGAAAAACAGGTTCAGAATCAGTAGCAACTCTAAAAGACTAGGCATATCTTTGATGTCAACATTTTTGATGTATAGTATTGAAATTCTTCATCAGCTGGGCATTATTGTCAACTTGAGGAAATAGGGGTGAGCTAAATAGATATTAGATGGCCCAGGTTGGGAAGAAGGATTCTTTCAATATATATATTAGAAATTCACAATATATAACATATATTTATATTGAAAACTCACTCTCAAAAGCAGCATGTATGGTAGGATTAGGATGATGACAGTTTGAAGAAGAAAAAAGAAGACATTGATTAAATTCAGTCTGGCAAGCAGCAGTTCAAGCATATTGGGGAGAAGTAGGAAAAGTACACCTAGTTGGAAAAAAGATAATCATATAAAAAGAAAACATAAAAACACCTTGCATTTTGCAAGCAACAGATAGCCTAGGAAAACCAAGAGATCCAGAGAGTCCAGAAAATCCAGAGAATTCAGGAAGACCCAGAGGCTAAAATGATTAGAAAGATAGTTCAGAATGCATACCAATCACCTTCCCTCTCTCAGGGTTTGCCTAGTAGGGTGAGAGAATGGCTCAGAGATAAGAGCAAGAACAATGTAGTGAGAATTGTATTACATAAGCTACATGAGGTAAATGGTAACAAAAAAGACAGAAAACATGGCATTAAATAGTAAAACTGACTATGGCAAAATACTCATAAGAAAAGATTGGACTCTGATGTTCTTCCTAAAGTTTATAGATAGAGTATTGGTAGAGTATGTGACTCTATCACCCTTCTGTGATGCTCTGCAAGCCTGCAACAAAAACACCTAAGAATTGTGAAGCACATTAACACTATGGTTCTACACTCACTGTTGAATAGCAGGTGAGTGAAACAGGTCAAGATTGGACTGCATGTTACATTTCTTAACCTCACTTTTATGGAAATTATGGGGATCAGTAAGTGCCATTTCTGGGGTGATCTCACCCCAAAGTAAAATTTGGGATTTCTGTCTGTGTTGTTGTCTTCAAAAAAATAAAGTCATTTGTCCCATTGGTATTCACAATTCACTTACACAGTTCCATGTCTTCAAAGGCATGAATGGCGCTTTCTGGATTACATTCTGGATTACTGGTTGCAATGCGAAAGACATGATAATAATTGTTGTAGTGAGCCTGTGGCACAACTCTTCAGCATGCTTTAATCTTCCTTAGAAGAATATCTGTTACCCTAAATCTGCTAGGAAATAAATTCATCAAACTGTTTGATGTTTAATTCTGATGGACTTGCCATGCAAGAGTGAATGTAGGGATTTTTGCATCAGTGTTCCAGATGTGAACTCTTCCCAAATCACACCCTGTCAAGATTCTAGTACCTTTATCAATCCTAACTACAAGATCTGTTGAAAATGAAATATAATACTGATATATATGTGCATTTCCTCCAGCATTCTGATCTCCCCTTTCCACCTTGCTCACATTGAGCCTGAGTGACCCAGCACTCCATGCATGAGATTGCCTTGCCCACTCCAGGTACACACTCAAGCCTGCATGTCATACACCTTAAGCATGCACAGTCCTTTCCCTTTTTGGACCCTTGGGTGGATTGGATCTTCTGGACCTACCCTGATATCAACCACAAGCACCCCAGATGTTGAGCTACTCACCTATCTATGTGCCTCCTCTTTCTTCTCCTGATGCTTCAGCTCCACAGCCTTCCTGCACTCCTCTTTCCACCTTTGCTCCATCACCTCTGCCTCCTTTCTCTGCTCCTCCTCTGCCCTCCAGTTTATGGTCTTCTAGCAATACTCTTTGAACTTTGCTGTCATAGTGTTGTTGTTATTCTCCACACACTCAATGAGATGGTCATTGGGCCAGTCATGGATTTGAGTAGAAATGTTGGATATACTGATGGTAGAATGACAAGGAGCAGTAACCCCAAAGCATTCTCTTTATAGATCTGTTTGAACTCTGTTCCCTTTTCCTTCATACCACACTATCCTCACTAATGGATTTCATGGGTTCAGGCCTAGAAGGGGAATATTGTCATATCCATCAATCCAGACCTTCAGACTCAACTCCAGATTCACCTCCTCTGACCTCTGGTATGCTCTCAATGAGTTCACACCTCTGACATTCTGGACACTCTCTATTTAGTATTTCTTGTTCACTATGTTACTTTTTATTTCTCGCTTACAGTACATATAAATGTTAGATCTGGAGGAAGACAAAGAAAAATGCCCAATACCATGATTTCCATAGATAACACAAATTCATTGCTGTGCAGCAGGTCTCAGATAATGGTGTTCCCAAGTAACCTTCCTGCTGAGCACCCAAATGATGCCTTTTATGAGCAATCAAAGGGTATGCAGTGAGTTCTGGAGGAATGCAGCTTGTTGTCAGTGCTGGAAAAGACAAACAATGGAAAAATATCTGGTGAGTGTCAAATGTGTAAGCTCTCACATGAAGCACAAGAGCAGCTTGCTCATGAGGCACAGGCAGCAACTGAGGGGACTGGTGATGTGACTGCCATCAATAGCACTGCTGGTGACAAATCAATGCAAACTGACTATTGCATGTGAAAAATGCTTGTGAGTCAGCAAGATTTTAAAAATGAAAAACCACTTATCCAGATAGTGATTGAAGAGGCTGGCCATCAGTGCTGGTTCTTGCCCAAGTTTCACTATGAGCTAAATCCAATTGAGATATACTGGGGCTGGGGAAAAGCATGTGAGTCTGGGAATGTTCTCTTATGCACAGAGGCAATAATAGGTTTTTCTTGTGGTAGATGGCACATTTCCCACTGTAAAACACCTTGTTTCTAAGATTCTGGACAATTGCCCAATCAAGACTATTATGAACCATCTTTAGCCCCTTTTCTTTCTTCATCACATGACCTGTCACATGACCAGGTCCAGACCATGACATCATATGACATCATGCCTCATGGCTGTTACGATTCACATGTATATCTTGTCTCTTTCTTTCTTTTATTGAACTTATCTCTCCTCGCTTAGCTCTCATTATGCTAAGCTTGTGGTTTTCCCTGCCACATGCTTGTTCATTCCCTTCCCTTCTAGAAGGTTCTCTGCTTACCCACTGAGTTCCTTTTGCTATTGGCTCGCTAACTCAATGATCAGTCAGCTGTTTGTTCTTTTATATTCTCTTAGTTTCTATACGATTACTCAGCAACTCTTCACTCTCGTATATAAATCCCAAGTAGCACCTGTACACCTCAGCTTAGACCTACTTGGCTTCTACAATCCTAACTCCCTTTTCATGTGTCTTTGCTCTACACTTGAGTGAGTGCTTTAGCTTTTGCCTGTGTCCCATCCCAATTACAAGGGATAGTCCTTGGCCCACCTGCATCACTGGGAAGTCCATCGTCTGGTATCACCAGGATGAACCCTTGACCTTGTAGCTTGCAAGGTATCCTTCCTTGTCTCAATATCTTAGGACCTTCACCAAGTTCACACCTGACCCCTTGGGGTCAAGCGTAACAATGGCTGGTATGCCCCTTTAATCTCTGTTAACCCTGGTGGGAACTCTCTCACAATCATGTATACTAGTCTACTCATGTATAGTAGTTTATCTCACAGACCCTATGGTCTGTGCACTATCCCTTGTACTATATAAACCCAGGTGTCTTAGCTGGCATCCCTAGCTTTGACTATCCATTGTCCCCTGGATAATAGTGTGAGTGTGAGCCAATTTCTCCATCCTACCTCTCACCAGGCCTGTAGTAGTTTGTAAAGAGACCAGTGGAACAGGTTAACCCTGATTTATAACACTTGGTCAAAACTATCTACACTGCCTTCAGAAGAACATGCTGTCTTGTTGGTGAAATATTGAGATTGGGTGAGCATTTATCCCTATCAAAAGACTGGATCAAGAAAGAAACCAAGTCTGTTAATAACAGCTGCCAGTACCCAGGCATAAGGGACATAGCATATTGTTTCCATGTGATGGAATGGGGCATACCATCTGAACAGGTTGCATACATGGTTGTTTACCATATAAATTAGGATAAAGTTGCTTTTGCCAATAGTGCACTATGGCATAGACCCTGTGGTTTGGGTTTACCAGGTTCATGGAACACCTGTGATGTCTATTGTCAGCACACAATATGTGTACAACACCTCTCATTATTGAGAGTCTACCTCTTTGATGGAACCTACACCATCCAAATCAAACTGCTGAAGAAGACCAAATGATTTGAATCCCTCTCCTGATCCTAACTCTGACAATCACCCCCACAAGTGTCCCCAGATGTTGATTGAAAGATACCAGTGAGTAAGGACTGTAACATTCCAAGATTTCCTTCTATGAAGGTTTGGTGCCTGGTTCTCTGGAACAGGCACACATACAACTCCACAAGTCCCCCTCTTTTGAGAGCCTGCTTGAAACACTCCCCCAGGTCGAAGAAGCCCCTTACTGGCTCAAATTTAAAAACTGCCAACCCCCAAGAAGAAATGTCATCATTGACATTAAGTAACAATGACCTGAAGGTGCTTCTCATGGCACTTCTCAAGGAAAAGGAGGATAGCCCCTCTGCTATCACCAAGAAGGTCACCAATCCCAGCAAGTGGGACAGCAATTGCAACACATTCCAGGTGTGAATCACCTAAATCAAAGTCTGGGTCTTGCTCCAAAATTGGGGCTCAGACAAACTCTGAACCATAGCAGTCCTATCTCACATAGAAGGCAATGTGGCTGCCTACACGAGACTAAAATTAGAGGACTATTACCTCCAAAATTGACAATGCAACAAGTACCATGGGGTCAGATCTGGGTTACCCCTATGGAGATGATGCATGGCCAGAATGGAAGATGCTCCAAAAAGAAATATGAGAGCACTTCCAAATTGATATGCTAGCCCACAAGTCACTGCAGAAGCTCAACCAACTAAAGCAGCAAGGCTGACCAATAGACAAGTTCCTCCAACAATTTGAGGTTCTCTTCAAAGTTAAAAACAGTCATGGCATCAAAGTCATAAAACGGGCAGTGGATACCCAAATCTATATGCAGGTCCACCTCCACATGCATGTGAAGAATGACATATTCAAATTGATCAATGCCTACAGAAAAGTGGGCTGATCATTTGAATCTGCAGAAATCAAACACAGATTCCAATCAAGGCACTTCAGTAGAGCGCAACAATACAATCTGCCCAAGGGACCACTACCTAACCAGCAGTTTATACAGTATAGAATATAACCTGGAAGGGGAGCTCCCATGGAAATCAGGGCAGTGCAGGGGCCCCCAGATACCCACATGTGCTTTAACTATGGCAAACCAGGCTATATTCAACAGGACTGCCAGCTCCCGAAGAAGCTATTTAATCTGGCACAAGATAAGAACCAAGTGCTGGTTCAGAATATGTGTCAAGTATGGGTGCCTGATAAAGATGGGTACTACACTGAGACATGGGCAGTTGTCTCTGAAACCCTGCCTGAAACTAAGGCCCACATGGCAACCTCCTCCCAATAGAAGTATATGTTGGATGAAGCTTGCACCTATTGGGCCGACATCTTCAAAACAAAAGCTCAGAACAAAGCGAACAAGTATTTAAAAGGGAGCAGCTAGTTGATGGTAGGGTGTCGCCTAGCAAGCTAAACAAAACCAAAGAAAAAATGAGAAAATTAGAAAATATTAAAAAATTAGTTACTTTGCACTTGGATCCCTCAACTAGGGATGATAGTGACATTTCTGTATGACCTGGTTTCAAGCCAATGGATTTGGCCTCATATACATTACCAGTAGTAAGTCCCTCAGAGTCCCTCTGTCACACTGATATGAGAGTGGTAGGTGTAGACAACTCATTGACTGTGCTCAAGGGAGAAATCCCCATAGCTGGTACTGAGTCTGTAGCCAAACTCTCAGAGTGCACTGAGGAGAACTTCTCAATATGTACGATCGGCCAGGTGCTGAATAATCTAATAGGTGAATAATTGTCTGCAGGGGGGTCTCTTCAGACCTCAGTGCTGAATGATAAGTATAGCATGCTTAACTCCCTATTTAAAAACAAGTGTGCCAACCTTAACCTTAACAAAATCCCTATGCAAGAAATGATCAGTGGAGGAGAATTCACAATGGACATTGCTATCCTCTTCTCCACAGGTAAAATACACAAAGATAATAATATAAAAGCACTTATTGATAGCAGTGCTGTCAACACCTTTATTGACTGCAAATGATGCACCAAAAATAAAGTTAACCTTATTCCCCTTGTGTAGCAGATCCAGGTACTTAACGCCAACAGTACTCCAGACAAGGCTGGAAAAGTGACCCATTGGGTTGAACTTGTGGCAGCATTCCAGGACCACCATGAAAAAATCAATACATTCATCATAGAGCTAGGCTCCAATATTGACTGGATCAACAAGAAAATCGACTTCACCCATTGTATGGAAGATTGCAACAACTATAAGTGAAAGTGCAATGAGTACTTCAACCTCCATGCAATTGAGGCAGGTGTTACAGAGAAGGTCCCAGCAGCCTATCACAATTTTCTTAATGTCTTTTTGGAGCAGAAATCCAATTGCATGCCTTTGTGAAAGCACTGGGACCATGCCATCGATCTCAAGCCTGACTTTGTTCTAAGGAAGGGGAAAGTTATCCTACTATCTGACACAAAGCTGGAAGAAGTACAGACTTTCATCAACAAGGAAGTCAAGAAAGGCTATTTACAACCAAGCAAGTCACCTCAAACGTCCCCAGTATTCTTCATCCTAAAGGAGAATGGTAAAAAGTGCCTTGTAATGGACTACAGATATTTAAACAAAGGAACTATTAAAAATGTGTACCCTTTACTGCCAATATCCTAGCTCATTGACCACCTCAAAGGTGTGGACATGTTCACAGCAATGGACCTTCACTGGGGATATGACAATGTTTGCATCAAAGAAGGTGATGAATGGAAAGCAGTGTTTGTAATACCTATTGGGGTCTATGAGCCAATGGTCATGTATTTCAGACTTACTAACTTTCCCCCAACTTTCCAGAATATGATGAATGACATTTTCTCTGACCAATATGCATTCCTAATTATTTATATGGATGATATGATGATCTTCACAAAAGGGAAAACCAAGGAAGAACATGAAGTGCTGGTTTATGAGGTACTACAATGTTTACAAGAAAATGACCTATATATCAAGCCCAAAAAGTGTACCTTCTCTAAGGACAAAGTCAAATTTCTCAGAATGGAAGTCTCAAAGCATGGCATAGAAATGCAGTTGAAGAAAACCCAAGCTATTGCTGACTGCCAGAACCAACCTGCTTGAAGCAGGTCCAAGCTTTTTTAGGCCTATGTAATTATTATTGAAAGTTCATTGATCAGTTTGCTGAAATAGCACAACCATTGAATGATCTCACCAAAAAGGACACCCCTTTCAGATGAGGAGAAACAGAACACACAGCCTTCCTCATACTCAAAAAGAAGTCCATGTATTCGATCACTGACATGTCTAAAGCAAAGATGGAGATTGTATGTAATGAGTGAGATATTAGGGAGTGTGCTAATTATCTACTGTTGTGAAAGGGAATGTGTTTTGGGGTGTGGGTGAAAACCCTGAGGGTTTTCCAGCCTGAAGTCTGCTGTCTAAGGGGGGGTGAACGATCTGTGATCCCCTGATGAAGGAGCCTGCAATGCATGTTTGTGAGCTCCCCTGTAGAAGGAGCAGATGTGGTATTCAATGTACCTATCTCATTGGGGGCATTGCATATGCTGTTAGCCTCTCGACAATCTCTGGACGTTTGTGTAGGTATGGGACAAAAATCAGTGCATGTTCCCTCAGGTACCGCGTGAATGACTCTCCTGACCATCTCCCCATTGTCTTCACAACGTCAAAAGGGGTACCTAGTAGGAGGTAGTGCAGTGTTCCCCCAATGCATAGGCTGTGGCCTTTTAGGTCTTGTAGATCATGTTATTTCATGATGTCATGGATGTGGCACGTGACTTCTGGTTTGGTGAGGGGTTAGTGGCCTTTAGGATGTTTCCAAGTGAACAGGTGATCTTCCAGGCCTGGCTTGTTCAGTTCAAAGTGGTTCTGTAACCATAGGTCTGTGAGGTGGTTCAGTGTTGTGCATTGTGTGGTTTCACCCTCCATTGCACATTTGGTGGTTAGTAGGTGGAAGGATATTATGTGCAAAGATTTTTGGTTTTCAGTTAGGGAGACGTGTTTGTGGCATATGTAGCAGTTTGGGTTTGTTATGAATTTCTCTATCAATGGGACTGTGAATTCGCCTAGCCTGGAAATGGAGTAGAAGGTGACTACTATACATGTGAAGATTGTGGCATCGCAATGATTAGTTAGGTCTAGGTATGTGAGGAAAAGGAGGAGGGTGGCTTGCTCGAATGGGTTCTGCTTCTTTTACCTGATTGATGCTGGGGCTAATCATGAGGCTCCCTCTACTATGGAGCGTGTTTCATCTGGGTTGATTGATCACGTGACTCCGTGTAGTATATGCCATGCCCTCACGCCCACTATGTAGTTGGATAGCACTGAGCCCGAGTGGTATCCTGCATGATTCGCAATGAAGGCAGTGATTAGTGATTGAGATGTGGGAGCTCTCTGGTTTTCCTGTATGCTATGTAGGTCGCAAAATAGGTGGAATGAGAGTAGACTAGCTCTGTAGGTTTCCTTTGTCTTTTCCATCTATGATGCTGCAATGACATTGAGGATTCAGTCAAGGTGGGCCTCTGGGATTGGTATGGGGGTGCTGTGGGCATCTTCCACCTGTCTCAAGGCTATTGGGCTTGGGCACCATAGTCGTAAATGGTCTCTTGCTAGGTAGCATGGTCAGAGGGGGGAAGTTTTCAGGGTCATGTTTGATTGGTATGGTCTAGGTGCAGGGGCCTTGGGAAGGTCTGTTACTTTCTTTTCACAGGTAGCATTCTCGTACGATTTGGAGATCATTGTGCTGTTCCTTGTGCCATCACTTTTGTACACTTGAGGGCGTCCTGTTCCCATTGCATCTGTGATGCTCCTCAGTGATGTCAGGATCTGCAGTCTCTCTCCATTCACGATTGGGCTCACAGGGGTTGTTGACTGGTGTAAGGAAATGCTCGAGTGGGTGGGGGAGGGGAACTTGTGGAAGGATGAGATCGAAAGGGGGGTACTTTCCTCACAATGGTGGATCTGCTGGGTTGCTGTCGCTTGGGATGTAGGCTGTGCGAATACTCCGGAGGTTAGTGGTTTGAGTGAGGTGGGAGTGTATTCATTTGAAAACCACATTTCTTTCTGTGTTGTCGCCATGGGCGATGACTCTGGTGAGGTATGGGAAGGCCATGTCAATTGCATGGATGAGTACTTTGAGACCCATGGCCTCCACCCAACTAATGTCTCTTTTTCCTCCTCATATCATTTGCCAGTTCGGCTTGAGGGTCCATGCTCACCATTTTCCTCTGATGACAATGCCAATTCCCATGCCAGAGCTGGCATCTGAGAAGGCTTGTATGTCAGTATGTGGGAGGGGTTGTTATAGTCACATGAGGACTTTTTCATCTCAGAGGTGGGAGTTCCACCAGTGTAGGTCCGCTGTGATAGCTTTTATGGGGTGATGGGGCATGAAGGGTTTCTCTGCACACATTTTTAGCATGCACTCTAGCCCTGTGAGGTACACTCTACCTTCATGCAATGTGGATGAGGTATGTAATAGTTTGTTGTATAGTTGTTTTACATCTTGGAAGGTGTGTGCTGGTCTTGCTAAGCCAGTCCGCTATCGCTTGTCAGTATTTGGTTACTTTGTCTGGTGCGAGCAATACTTTCTTAGCTTTGAGGTCCCACTGGAAGCTGATGTATTTCACTGATGTGGCAAAAGGTTGGTCTTTCACTGTTTCCCATGGGATGCTGAACTTTTCCAAGATTGCGTCTATGTCTGTCATCACATATGTGAATTCCTCCTCATGTGGTGGTCGCTGTGAGTCTCTGGAGTGGTCCTGTATGGGGGCTCCACAGTCCTTGTTGGACTTTTCCATGTCCTGGGTGGTTGGGTTAGATCTCGCAAACCAGAGCTGGCCTCCAGTTTGCTTGATTCCTCCTTCTCTTCCTATTTCTGCATGTAGTTCTTGTCTATCTTTGTTGTATTGCATTAGGTGTTTCTTTCTGATGCAAAAGAAAATGTGATTGTCAACCTACTTGTCCAGTGGGCCAATGCCTTCTGATTGGAATATTTCCACCGCTGCATCTGCTAGGTGGCCATACACTCCTGCTGATGGCGATGCTCCAAAGGCCAAGCAAGTGTCAATATATAAATTTTCATTGGGACCATGTACGATTGCTGCCGGCCATTGAGAGGGGTGTGTGGGGATAGTCCAATATGCCTCAGTCACATCGTGTGTGGCTGCTTCAGATCCTTTGGGTAGTCTGGCTATGAGCAGTGTGACCATAGAGAATTTTCCCCAGGTTGCTGGGAAGTGGTCTGCATTGGTTTATGTGTTGACCGAGAGTGACAGGAAATCCAGTGATAGGTTTAAGAGGTAGGAGAAGTTTTGTATTAGACGAAACTTTCCTGGGCGCCCTTCTTTCAGTATTATGGACAGTGGTAAGATCTGAAATGGACTGATTAGTGTGAGTAGGGTTTGTGCTGAGTATGGGCCTATGTATCTCCTCTTATCTATCTCTTGTTGTATGGACTTATTAAAAACATTGTGATACTGTTCAACAGATATCTTATTAGGTGATATCTGAACAAATGTGGTCACTCTCTTTCAGCCATTGCATCTGCAACTCATCTCCATGCTTCCACCATCTCCAGACTTCGCTCCAAGGAGTGTTCTGAGCTTCAGAAATCTATTGGAGGTCGTCTATCCAACTTTCTTCTGCTAGTATTCGCCATGGCATTTGTCTTATTTCTTCTGGAAAGGCAGAGAATGCTGTTCAGGTGACCAAGGCTCTTACCAATATTGTCAATACACCTCTTTCCACCACCACAGTATGCTGGCACTTGAAGAAGGCTGATATGAAGGCTGTGGTCAAGTCAAAATGCCCTCTTCTTTCAGCAAAGCATCGCAAAGCTCGTCTGGATTTTGCCTATGCTCATAAGGATTGGACTGTGAAGGATTGGAAGAAGGTGATATGGTCTGATGAAACTAAAATTAACCGCCTAGGGTCAGATGGGCGCAAATGGGTGTGGAAAAAGGCAGGTGAGGGGCTTAGTGATAGAGTGGTGCAAGGAACAGTCAA
>JBBPKS010000456.1:0-12677 GCA_038089355.1 Pulveroboletus ridleyi | reverse complement strand
CAGTAGATAGCCAAGGGTTAGTACTATATTTGGTACACTTACATAATAGGGTTAGGGTTAGTGGTTCTCACAGGATATTGCATTTAGTGCAAAATAGGCAAACATCCGGACAGTTTTTTGAGCCACTATATATGCAACTGACTTTTATCTTCACACTTTCCTTACTTCCTCACACTCCTTAAGTCAGGTGACCTTCACAAGGCTGATCACATGACCAGTCACATGATGTATCCAGGCCCTGACATCATCTATGACATCATGCCTCATGGGTTACATGTGCTAGAATACTTTAACCCTTATTTCCATTGGATCTCTATGGTATTTCCATGCCATCTCCTAGATCTCCTGATCCAATCTAATCTCCTCCTTTATATCACATTTTATTTATCTAGATTCCATCTCTGCAGATCTTAGATCCTGATCTCAGGGTTCACCTCATGGCAGCCTATCTTCTTCATTTCCATCTACACTTTCCATTCCTTATCCATGGTCATTACTGTCTTTCTTGGACTAATCATATGTAGCATGGTACTTACCATGTATAGTAGTGTACAGCTTGGTCTGTGCATAGGCCATAGCAATATATAAGGCAGTGATCCCAGCTAGCTAAACCTTAGCTTTGACCACTTGTCCTTTCCCCCATCTTGAGCCCCTGGGTCTTAGGTTAAAACCTCAGCTACTATGGGTACTCTCTTGATGGGCTGGTTATGGATATTCACTCCTTGCTGGGTAGTGCCATTATCTGCTGTTAGATGTAGTTTCTTCTGGCCAAAGGGTTGTTCCATTCCCTTCTAATGGTTGCTTGACACAACCATAACAGCCCTGCTCTAACCTGTTCCACTGTCAAGTCTAGGTCCTCTGGACTCAAGTCTGATTGGAGGTTTGGGGGTAAGTAAGGATGGAAATTATAGTGAAGAACAAATGAAGTCTTTGAAACAGAAAAGAGGGTACCTAGGAGGACTTGGTGCAGGACTTATGTATGTGTTATGCCCTTGCCTAGGCTTGGTCCTTGTATTTTGAAGGTGAGTGGGGGAGGAGCAAAGAGAGAAAGTTGGACCAGAGAGGGGAGGAGACTAACTCAATATTTGTACTAAAGAATAGAATATATATAAAGAGAGAGCATATGGTGTAGAAAAGGGTCTATAGATATGGATTAAGGGTTGTAACTAAGAATGAAGGGTCAAGGGTATAAAGGGACTACTATATAAGGAAATAATAGATGTCCAAGAGAAAAGGGAGAGGTCCATGAGAAGGTGATATGAAGTTAGATAAGGAGTATTGGACTAGGGGTTATGGAATTGGAGTTGACAGAGGTGATAGGGGTTGGGACAGATATGACATCTACTATAACAAAAGATTATCAATGAATATTTAGTTCTTCTTTTACTTGGTCTCTTGAATCAATTCAATATTATGTATATTGTAGAACTTATGCATATTGAGAATATCATTAATAATTGCCCATAATTCAAAAGTGAACAGGGCAAATTAAAGCTAGAAAGGCATCAAAATGGGAAATGGTTAGTTACCCAATGTTGATTTGATGATGCATCTGAAAAGCTACATATGTAGGTGATAGTATGTGGTTAAACAGTTTTTATATCTATTGTTATGAACCATTTCAGCACCCCTTCCCTTTCTTGGTCACATGACCCGGGTCCAGACCATGACATCATATGACGTCATGCCTCATGGCTGGCACACCCCTTTAATCTCCGTTGACCCTGATGGGAATTCTCTCACAATCGTGTACACTAGCTAAACCATGTATAGTAGTTTATCCCACAGACCCTATGGTCTGTGCGCACCTTACCACAGTATATAAACCCAAGTGTCCTAGCTGGCATCCCCAGCTTTGACCACTTGTCTTCCCGCTACCTTATGGGTGATTAGTGTGCTTGAGCCCACTTCTTATTTCCTCTTACCTCGCCAGGCTTGGTAATAGCCTGTGAAGCCAAGGCCGGTGGTGTGGCGTTACTGCGTTCGCAACACTTGGTCAAAGCTATTTACACTGCCCTTGGGTGAATGGAGCGTCTTATTGCTGAAAATATCAAGATCAGGTGAGTGTTTATCCCCATCAGAAGACCGGATCAAGAAAGAAAGCAAATCTGTTGTATACAGTTGCCGGGCCCAGACATAAGGGACATAGCGCAGAGGTGCCACATGACGGGCCTGGGCATAGCACCCGTAACAGCTTGCATACACGGTCGTCCACCATATTAAATAAGGATAAAGTTGCTTTTTGCCCAAAGTGCACTAGGGCATAACCTCTGTTGTTTGAGGTTACCAGGTTCGCGGAATACCTGTGACGTCTGCTGTCAGTGCACGATACGCGTACGACACCTCTCGTCATCGAGAGTCTACCCTTTGATGGAACCCACACTGTCCAAATCAAGCTGTTGAAGAAGATCTAGCTGCCAGTGGTCATCCCCTCCCTACCTCACTCGACAATCTTCCCTGCAAGCATCCCCAGACGTCAGTTGAAAGATACCAGCGAGTAAGGACTGTTAGGATTTCAAAATTTCCCAATATGAAGGATCGGTGCCTGGTTCTCCAGAACAGGCACATTCACAACTTCGCAAATCCCCCTCTTTTGAGGGTCTGCTTGAAGCACTTCCACAAGTATCCGAAGAGCCTTACCAGCTCAAATTCAAACAAAGACAACTGCTGCCCCCGCCACAACAAACAATGTCATCATCATCCTCTCTAAGCAACAATGACTTGAAGGTGCTCCTCATGGCCCTTCTCAAGGAAAAGGAGGACAGCCCCTTCACCATCACAAAGAAGGTCGCCAATCCCGGCAAGTGGGACGGCACAAGAGATAAATTCTGGGTGTGGTTCACCCAAATAACCATCTGGGTCTTGCTCCAGAATTGGGGCTCGGACAAACTCAGGGCCGTCGCGGTCCTATCAAGAATGGAGGGTCAAGCCACCTCCTACGCACAGCTTAAACTTGAGGAGTACTGCAACTCCGAAATCGCAGATGCAACTGGCCTGACAGGGAAATCACTGGGCTATCCCCGTGGAGATGAAGTGTGGCCCAACTGGAAGGGTCTCCAGAAAGAAATTAAAGATCACTTCCAGATCGATGTGCTCATGCACGAATCACTGCAGAAGCTTAATCAGCTGAAGCAGCAAG
The DNA here is from genome assembly GCA_038089355.1 of Pulveroboletus ridleyi. Taxonomy (NCBI): domain Eukaryota; kingdom Fungi; phylum Basidiomycota; class Agaricomycetes; order Boletales; family Boletaceae; genus Pulveroboletus; species Pulveroboletus ridleyi. The sequence continues at coordinate 9,538 of JBBPKS010000456.1, read as the reverse complement.
GACACCCAATTGACGAGTTCCTCCAAAACTTCAAGGTTCTCTTCAAAGAAGCCGAGATCGACAATGGTCATGGCATTGAAATTCTCAAGTGAGCAGTGGATGCTTGTGTGTACATGCAGGTCCACCTACACATGTCGGTAGAAGACAACATTTTCGAATTGATCAATGCATACAGAAAAGTCGGTTGTTCCTTTGAGTCTGCAGAGATTGAACGTGGATTCCAACCAAGGCGCTATGGCGGGGCACAATGCTACAACCTGCCTAAGGGACCACCGCCTAATCAGTGGTTTACGCAATATGGGACGCAACCTGGAAGGGGAGCTCCCATGAAAATCGGGGCAGTGCAGGGGCCCCTGGAAACCCGCACATGCTTCAATTGTGGCAAACCAGGCCACATTTGATGGGATTGCCGACTCCTGAAGAAACCCTATAACCCGGCACAAGACAGGAACTGAGCGCCAGTTCAAAATATGTGCCAAGTATGGGTATCCGACAAAGATGGGTACTACACCAAGACATGGGCAGTCGTCTCCGAAACCCCACCTGAAACCAAAGCCCGCGCAGCAACGTCCTCCTGACAGGACTATATGTCAGACGAAGCTCGTGCCTACTGGGCCGATGTCTTTGAAACCGAAGCCAGGACAAAAGCATCCAAGGCTTTAAAAGGAAGCAGCTAGTCAATGGTAGGGTGTTGCCTAGCAAGCTGGATAAAACCAAAGAAAAAAGAAGAAAAATAGAAAATATCAAAAAAATAGTTACTTTGCATTTGGACCCCTCAACTAGGGACGATAGTGACACTTCTGTATGATCTGGTTTCGAGCCGATGAGCACAGTATTATGTAATCATGTACCAGTAAGTAGACTGGACTCTGGGTGTGCCGGTACGAGAGTGGTAGGTGTAGATGACTCGTTGACCATGCTCAAGGGAGAAATCCCCGTAGCTGGCACTGAGCCTGTAGCCAAACTCTTGGAGTGCACCGACAGAGATTTCCTGGTTAGGATGATCAGCCAGGTGCTGAAAACTTTAATAGATTCTGATACGTCCATAGGGGGGTCTCTTCGGAGCTTAGCGCCGGACTATAAACCTAGCGTGCTTAATTCCCTTTTTAAGAACGATTGTGCTGACCTTAACCTTAACAAAATCCCTACACAAGAAATGATCAGTGGAGGAGAGTTCATGGTGGACATTGCCGTCCTTTTCTCCACAGGTAAAGTACAAAAAGATGATAACATAAAAGCACTAATTGACAGTGGTGCCGTCAACACCTTCATTGACCGCAAATGGTGCACCAAAAACAAAGTTAACCTAATCCTGCTTGTACAACAAATCCAAGTATTTAATGCCGACAGTACTCTGGGCAAGGCCGGAAAAGTTACTCATCGGGTTGAACTTGTTGCAGCATTGCAGGATCATCACGAGAAAATCAACGCCTTTGTTGTAGAGCTGGGCTCAAATCAAATGATCATCGGCTACGACTGGCTCGCCCGCCACAACCCTACCATCAACTGGGTCGAAAAGAAAATTGACTTCACCCGCTGCACCGAAGACTGCGACAATTACAAGCATTAACGAAACGGCTACTTCAGCTTCAAGCTCCAAGTTATCGAAGACGGAGTGGCTGAGAAAGTGCCAGCAGCTTATCACGATTTTCTTGATGTTTTTTCAGAGCAGGAATCAAACCAAATGCCCTTGCAGAAACACTGGGATCACGCCATCGATCTCAAGCCCAACTTCATGCCAAGGAAGGGGAGAGTTATCCTGCTATCCGACATGGAGTTGGAAGAAGTACAGACTTTCATTGATAAGGAAGTCAAAAAGGGCTATCTCCAACCAAGCAAGTCTCCTCAAACGTCCCCAGTATTCTTCATCCCAAAGAAGGACAGTAAAAAGCATCTTGTTATGGACTATCAATATCTAAATGAAGGAACAATTAAAAATGCATACCCCTTACCCTTAATTTCACAGCTCATTGATCACCTCAAGGGAGCGGACATGTTCACAGAAATGGACCTATGCTGGGGATACAACAACGTCCGCATCAAAGAAGGCGATGAATGGAAGGCGGTGTTTGTAACGCCAATTGGGGCCTATGAGCCAACGGTCATGTACTTCGGCCTCACTAACTCTCCCCCTACCTTCCAAAATATGATGAACAACATCTTCTCTGATCAATACGCCTTCCTTATTATCTATATGGACGACATGATGATATTTACCAAAAAGAAGATAAAAGAAGAACACGAAGCGCTAGTCCGCGAAGTACTACGATGTCTCAGAGAGAATGACTTATATATCAAACCAGAAAAATGTGCATTTTCCAAGGACAAGGTTGAGTTCCTTGGGATGAATGTCTCCAAGAACGGCGTCGAAATGCAAGAAAAGAAAACACAAGCTATTGCGGATTGGCCGGAACTGACACGTCTTAAACAAGTCCAAGCATTCTTGGGCCCGTGTAACTATTACTGTAAATTTATTGACCAGTTTGCAGAAATCGCAAGGCTGTTGAACGACCTCACTAAAAAAGACACCCCTTTCCGATGGGGCAACGTCGAACGAGCGGCCTTCCTCGCTCTCAAAAGGAAATTCATGGAAGCACCCCTCCTTGTGTATCCGGATAGTACATGACAAATGTGCATAGAAACAGACGCTTCTGACATTGCAACTGGAGCAATCCTCTGGCAGGAATGCGAAGATGGGCAATGGCACCCCTGCATGTTCTTGTCCCATTCCTTCGATGCCACCGAACGTAACTACCCCATCTATGACAAGGAATTGATGGTGGTCATCTGTGTGCTAGAAGAGTGGCGACACTATTTGATTGGGCGGGACTGCTTCGAGGTCTGGACAGATCACAAGAACCTGGAATACTGGAAAAAGCCACAAACCCTATCGGGGCACCAAGCGCGATGGCACGCCCTTCTCCAGGAGTTCAACCTCGAATTTGTATATTGTCCCGGGTCACTTAACCAAGCAGATCCCCTCTCCCGCTGACCCGACCACAGTGACGCGGTCGAGAATCTCAATAAGGACGTTACGGTCTTACCCACTGAACTATTTATAAAAAATGTTACCTTAGAATCACCATTGTTACAAAAAATACAGAAAGAATCTAAAAAAATAAACGACATTCTTAATTACTCCTACAATATCAAAAGAGAGGTTTACCTCCACGATTTCACCGGCCGAATATACATTCCACCTTCTATTCGTGCTGAGATCCTTAAAACGTGTCATGATGATCCCCTGGGAGGTCATAATGGGCAAGCCCGCACCTACCATACCATTAATCATTTCTTCATCTGGCTGCAAATGCGAAAAGATATCATCTCTTATATAAATCACTGCTACATGTGCACCCTCATGAAGGGTTCGTCCAAGGCACCAGCAGGAAAAATCATACCTCTCCCGGCCGCCTCCAGGCCTTGGGAAGATATATCCTTAGACTTCATAACCGGATTACTGGAGGTTGACAAGTTCGATTCTGTTTGTGTCATCGTTGATTGATTCTCCAAAGAAGTCATATATGTACCTTGCTTGAAAACCATCTCCTCATTAGATTTAGCTAAACTATTTCGCGATCATATATGGTTGCAGCATGGTATTCCCTGCATGATAGTATCAGATTGGGGCCCGCAGTTCGTATCATCTTTCACAACCAAACTGTGTAAACTATTGGGCATTGAGCAGAAGCTCTCCACAGCCTACCACCCGCAAACGGATGGACAGACCAAACGGATTAATCGAGAGATGGAACAGTACTTGCGAGCTTACGTCGCCAAGAGACAGGACAAATGGCTAGACTACCTCAAGCTTGCACAATTCCACCACAATAACTCTCTCTCCTCTTCCATTGGCTCCACTCCGTTTGCCATCACCAGAAACTACTTCCTACGCATGGGTTTTGAAGGAGTTTCCAACACATTGGCTGGAAGCTTCCATGCTGACATGGGTTGTGTGCACCAGGAAGTGCAACAGGCGCTGGAATGTACACACGAGAAAATGGCTCACAATCAGGAATCCGCCCAGACGGACACCCCTGACTATGCACCCAGCGATCAAGTATGGCTTAGCATGGATAATTTGAAATTGCCGTATACTGCCTGTAAATTAACTCAGCAATGGCTCAGACCATTCGAGGTTGTGCGGACCCTCCTGAATGCAGTCAAGCTGTGTCTCCCCACATCATTCAGGATTCACCCGGTAGTGAACGTATCAAAAGTGAAGCCTTACCGATCCCCACTGCCTGGTCAGCCGATCTCTCACCCTGATGCGATTGAGGTCTTGGAAGAGGGTCACCCAGAATACGAGGTCGAGGCAGTCATGGCCTCCTGCTTGAAACGTGGGAAACTGGAGTATTGGGTCTGGTGGAAGGGCTACGATGAAACTGACAACACATGGGAACCAGCTTCCCATCTCAACAACGCACGTGATGCGGTCGATGCCTTCTATCACACCACCCTGTCTGTCCCTCGCCCCCTCCGCGGTCTCTCTTTGATGGAGATGAACCACCTCTTCGCTGTTTATGGCCCTGAAGCTGGTACACCATTTACCACAACTCATCTGGAACTTGAGTCGTAGCAAAGGGGGGTAATGTTACGAACCACTTCAGCGCCCCTTCCCTTTCTTGGTCACGTGACCTGTCACATGACCCGGGTCCAGACCATGACATCATATGACGTCATGCCTCATGGCTGGCACACCCCTTTAATCTCCGTTGACCCTGATGGGAATTCTCTCACAATCGTGTACACTAGCTAAACCATGTATAGTAGTTTATCCCACGGACCCTATGGTCTGTGCACACCTTACCACAGTATATAAACCCAAGTGTCCTAGCTGGCATCCCCAGCTTTGACCACTTGTCCTCCTGCTACCTTATGGGTGATTAGTGTGCTTGAGCCCACTTCTTATTTCCTCTTACCTCACCAGGCTCGGTAATAGCCTGTGAAGCCGAGGCCGGTGGTGTGGCGTTATTGCGTTCACAACATCTATGAGAGCAGTAACATGAGTCTGAGTTCATTGTTCACCTTGGTAACATTTCTGGAAGGGCTGGCCTTGATGACCTAATTATCCATGTTATCTGCAAAGTGATGGAAGTAAAGAGTGCCTGAAAGCCTTATATAACCAGTGAGGAATAAATTACATTATTATATTGTAGGACTTACAAGGCACTTGTTAAAAATTTCACCTTTGAACAGACCCTCTAAAGGTTTCTAGGGGTTATACTAGTAGCTAGCATAGAGAAAAGTGGGCTATGATTGAGCAAACACAAGAAAGTTGAGATACAGTTCACAGATGTTCTTCTGATAGTTGAAAAAATGAACTATTTAGCTTTGACAGAGTATGCACATAAAAAAAAACTTATATGACATTATTTCAGTTTTAGTTAATTAGATAGAGCAACCTTTCTGTCAAGTCATTATAGAACCCTCTCCCACTCTTATTACATTTTATGAGGGGAAGATTGTGCTTTGGGGAGTGTTATGAATACATGTATGACTTTATCTTAATTATTCTTTACTTTCTTTAGTCTTCTATATTACACTCACTTTTCATTCTTCAGTCATGTAGATCAAATCAACAGTCCAGAGCCATGATGTTATATAATATCACATCTCACAGTCTACACCCTTTTTAATCTCTGTCTTACTACATATGCCCTTATCACAGAACTTTCTTATGAGCATGGACTTTGATTTACCATACATAGTAGTTAGCCACATGCATAGCTTGGTCCATATACAGAGTACAGTAATATATAAGCAGGTGCACCTCTGCTGGTATCCCCAACATTGGTCAATTGTATCTTGGGTAAACACTTTGACTGATGAGTGCTCTTCTAGCTCTTTTCTCTTTGTGATGCTTGAGATTTAGCCTTCAATACTTCCACTTTAACAAGGGGGTGTTATCATTGCATGCACTATGTATTCCTTGCCCAAGCTAAAAATAACATGTGCTATATAAGGCAGAAGAAAAAGGAAGAAAGTACCAACTTACTGTATCACTGGTGTAATGAATGAGATCATGCATCTTATAGCACAGATTTTGCAGATAAACATTTGAAAACCTCTATAAGGGAAATTTTAGTCAGTAGTAGATAGAATAATAGGAAATAATATTACACTTGATTTAGACAGTTGCTGCTATTTTGTAAAATGTGCATTTAGTTCAGAGTAAATATCTATTGCAGTAAAGTGACAGAATCATTCATGGTCCTGCTAGGAAATTGAAATTTTTAGACTAGATATCAAAAATACAACAGGAGAGATAATGACAGAAGGCTAAAGAATATAGCACAAAGCCAAAATTTTAAAGAGCTTCTGGGATACATTAACAACTACATCAGGAAATTTATTAGTTAGGGTAGAACTGGGTGGGAAAGCCTTGGAAAAATAGTCTAAGATAGGGTCCAGCACAAGGTTCCTGTTGCTCTTTACATTTTCTACTTCCCCTGGTCACTTGAAACCTCTATCCTTCAAGCATATTTTGGCAATAGGAATCCAGGGTTGGGGTGATTAAATAGGATTGTGAGAGGGGTAAGCCCTATAGGAGTGGGCCCATTTAAAGTTAGAAGTACCTTCCATTAAGACAGATGTTCCTGCTCACATTAAAAGTCTAGTCATTGATATGATGTATCTTCAACCTCTATATGGTACTTTAAAGCTTCCTAGGAGGTAAGATAGATGAAAGCATTATCATGGTAAAATAGACAGTAATGAAATCCATTCTATCATGCACCCAGGTGCTCTTCTTAGGATGGGCAAAGGTTGCTTGTTATAATTTTAGACCAAGATTTTGATACATGGTACCTTTTCATTTATTATAAGGTAATGCACAAGCAGATCAAGGTACTGATTGCCATCTATGAGGTAGTATGTTTTCTGTTTTGTGAGTTGAAATATCATAGGATATGTCATATTGTATCTGGTTCCATGCCATATTTCTAGCAGTTAAAGCCCATTATCAGCAATTTCTATGGGCTTGTTCTCAATTCTCAAGACTCTGACAAGAAAGTATGTGAATGTTAAGCAGATCTTCCTGGAAGCCTTCCTGATAATCAAAGAAGAGCCTTGTGGTATGTGAGGTGATCTTGGAATTGCCCACAGGGGGAATCTGTTCTGCCATAATCTAACTATTGTTCAGAATGTAAAACATTCACAGAAGGGTTAAGTAATTGTGCATATGACTAGGATGTATTTATTATTTTCAGTTACATACTATATATATATATATATAGTGCAGTACTGTGGTATACTATTATTGTTTGATTTACAGCCTGTAACTGTACCTTTCTGTGTGGATATAACTGGATTTTAGAGCTTTATCTATTATGTGTCTGCATAGTGCAATGTCCAAGCAGTGCCCAAACATGGAAAGACATAGCTCTCATCAAATTATCTTTCATCAAAGTTATGTGACAGAAAGGAGAAAAGAGTATATCCCCTTCTTTCCCAAGACAATGATAGAGAATAAAGAAAAGAAGTTCTGGGCTCCTATTAAAGATGCATTTGCCTTGAAAGCAATCACACATCCCAATCTGATAACATCAACAGATTGAAAAATCCTTGACAAAGAGTTAAAGGAAAAGAAAACAAGTTAAAGCTATTGGAAAAGCTAGAGAAAGAAAAGCAAAAATTCATGGTCATATACATATGACAGAATCAAGCTAAAATATGAGCTCAAAAGAAAAAATTTATATAACTTTTCATTTTTTATATCTTATCATTATCTCATCAATCTTTCCTTGGCTACCATAATCCAAACTGGGGGGAAAAGCCCAGACCCCAGCAAGGAATGAAATTAAAAAGCCAGGCAAGCATCTTTTTTTCAAGTGTAAGTATATGAATACTTACACAGATCTGCTTAATAATCAGAGAAAGTTGTTGGAAGCAGAGATAAAGAAAGCATTGCTCAAGGGGCATGCAAGAGTACATGTAAGTATTAACATCTTTTTCAAGTATCATTGCTAATGATATCTTAATTTTCCTTTATTTTCTTTCTGCACAATTTAAAGTGGCTCATATCTGAGATTAAACACAATTCAAATGAGAACCCAGAAAATCTGTCTCATGGTTTACATCAATGTGTGAACCCAAATGCTTCTGATACAGGGGATGTCTAGTATACCTGGACATCATTTCAAAAGAAATTCACTATGCATAACTTCCAATCAGAAATGGATGATATTTCTTTTCTACTATGAACTTTGCAAGGCATAATAAGCCTTACAGAGACATTCTCAGATTTTCCCAACCAGGTGGCCTTGACATATGTATGTAATAACCTTAACTGGTAAGCCACATGCTATTGATGTCATAGACATTATTATCTACCTTGCTAAAATTCAAGATCTTTGCCAAGTACTTGGCATGGGCAGAATAATAGAGTAAAACCAATTATGGGATACAACTAGTCAAAAATAATGACAACATTTATGGTGGGAGGCTTGTGTTCCAGATGAAAAAGCAATTTGAAATTTATTCTAGTTATTATCAAGTTACTTATGTAGGTTACAACTGTTTATGTACAATGACTTCTAAAATTGAGTCAATGTTTTAAAAGTTTGAAATAGCTCAGGAACAAGAACAAATAGAGCCAAAGTGTAAGTGAGTGGCAGGTAATATGTGCATTAGTAGATTAAGTGAGCTGTTTAACTTCAGAATGGTGTCCTATTTAGTTAGGCTGTGAGATGGTAACTTAGAATTGCATAAACTTACTTGAGTGCACACAATCATTGGTCATCTATTTTAGAGCTTGGGTAAAAGCTAGAAATTAATATTTATAACCAAACTATTTACTTTGTAATATATCACAAATGCAAATATCAGCAATTAGCTTCCTGTACCCCTTGAGCTCACTGTCCTGAAGATTGTTATTTCACTTTATGAGCTGAATGTAAGTGGAAAGATATTTATAAATATTAAACTTGTTATGGTAAATGAGAGTATCACCATGGTCTTGTAACCCCAGTGGACCATTTTACTGGTAAAAACAATGACAACATCAAGATTTTCATTGTTTGGTAGATATCTAGAATAATCATCCTTCCAGAGAACATAGAGGATGAGTTATATAATGGCAATGTGTCTGAAAGGGACCATGACTTAGATTTAAAAGAAAATGAACCATTTGGATCCCATAAAGGTAGTGGAAATAACACAGAAGTGTGGCAATGTGCTACTGTCTAAATGCAGCCTCTTATGATCAAATATTGATGGAGAATGTAAAACCATACAGTTGGGGGATAAACAATTGTGTCACACACTTGGAATCACTGTGTATGTTACTGACCATGTCCTTCAACCTTCTGGACTCAGCTATAGCCTCCTTTTCAAGCCAGTTATTGACCCCACCTGCAATGTAACATGTAATTTAGTAATAAACTATACTATCTAAGTTGATATGTATACATTCTAAGTGTCTGAACACTGCACTAAATAACACATTTTATATCATGTCAGCAAAATGTGTGAGGTTCAGCAGGAGAGTTTCACCAAACAGAGCTTTTTTGAAGTTTGTCTGCATCTATGCATATTG
>JBBPKS010000455.1:0-12678 GCA_038089355.1 Pulveroboletus ridleyi | reverse complement strand
TTTGGCTCTGGGGGGAAAACCTCCCAAGGATGAAGTGGTTCATACCCACAGGGAAAGAGGGCCAATGGGACCTCAGGTGACACACACAAATTCGTGCATAGTGGTAACACACTGTTCCGTCAAAGGATGGCTGACTCACCCAAGACTGTAAGCCTGGGCAAGGCGGGAGTGGGTGCTCCCCAGTCAAAGGGTCTGACAACCCAGACGAAAGGACAGTATCAACTGCCAGATAAGGGGAAAGTGCAGGGTATCACCTGCTTCCATTGTGGTAAGGAAGGCCATATGGCCAACCAGTGTGATCAACCACAGAGAGACCTACCACCAGCGGGAAAGCCGCAACTGTACACTGTAGACGTACAAGAAGACGAGGGGGATGAACCCCTGACTGACAATGTTGATACTGCACTCAACAATGAGGTAGCAGCCCCTGTCGACCCTGGACATGTAGCAGAGGCTGTTATGCGGAGCACAAACACCGAAGCCGAGCAACTAAAGGCTTGCCGTAAAGCCTTGCAGAAAGAGTGAGAGCAAAGGAGAACACTTATCGTCCAAGGTTTTAACCCAAGGAACAAGTGGCCAAAGCTGGGGATACCAGCTGAGGACGCACCCTTTATATATTGCAGGGAATTGTGCACGGACCAAGCTATGCTACAGATAAGGTGTGAATAGTTACTAAGTATGGTAAGTGATGTCCCATGGGTGTGGGAGAGTTCTGTGATCAAGAAGCATAGCAACGGTGATTAAAAGAGTGTGGTGACCGCGTGTTGTGATGTCATATGATGTCATGGTCTAGGCTGTGTCACGTGATCTGGTCATGTGATCGGTAAATGAGTGAAGTGAAATGAAAAATAATTAGGTTAGCGTATACGATATAACACTACCCCCCTCCTAGGACTCGTATTCCAGGCGAGTCGGTTGAATGGGAGCCCCACCAGGAGGACCGTAGTCAGAGAATAGAGAGTTGAAGGTGGCAAGAGAGAGACCACGAAGCGGGCGCGGGGCCGAGGGGTTGGCGTGGTGGAACGAATCAATGGTGTCTGGGGCATTCTGCAAGTTGATGGCAGGTTCCCACATGTCATCGGTCTCGTTGTATCCTTTCCAGCGGACACAACATTCCAACTTCCCACGGCGAAGGCGCGAGCCCACGATGTGATCAACCTCGTATTCTTCATGGCCATCTTCATTGACCTCTACCACATCTGGGCGGGAGATTGGCTGCCCATTAAGAGGAGCACGATATGGCTTGACCTGGGATGTGTTGACGACCGGGTGGAAGTGCACGTTTTTCGGGAGACACAGTTCAACTGCGTTAGGCATCGACCGAATAACATCATAAGGTCCGATCCAGCGTTGGGTGAGCTTCTTGGCGACATACGGTAATTTCAAATTTTCCGTACTGAGCCAAACTTTATCTCTGATCTGATACGGAGTAGGGTCTTCTTCGTCTGATCGTTCAATCATCTTTTGACGGGAAGCTTCCAAAGCTTCTTGGACTTCTGCGTGGGACTTGCCGGCAGAGTGTACGAAGGTACCGGCCAGGGATGAGGATGATCCTTCAAATCCGAGGCGAGGGAAATAGTTCCGCGTGATCTCGAACGGGATCGACCCATGAGAAGAAGACAGGGAGGAGTTGTGATGGAATTGGGTGATCTTGATCCAGTCAGCCCAATCATCCTGTTTCTTTGCGACATAAGTGCGGAGGTACTGTATCATTTCCCGATTGATACATTCTGTTTGTCCATCCGTCTGAGGATGATATGCAGTGGAGATCTTTTGGGAGATTCCAAGGAGATTACACAACTCGGTTGTGAACTCTGAGATGAATTGCGGACCCCGGTCCGATACGATGGTGGAGGGGAGGCCGTGTATACACCATACGGCATCCCTGAATATTTTGGCAAGATCCATCGAGGATGTTGCCTTTTTACACGGTTCATAAATAACTTCTTTACTAAATCAGTCTATGATTACACAAATGGCATCGAAGCCTCGGCTCTCTGGGAGTCCGGTAACAAAATCTACAGATAAATCTTCCCAGGGTCGTCTGGACACGGGAAGGGGTTGAATGGACTGCTTTGGTGCTGTTTGCGATCCCTTCGTGAGGGCGCATGTATAGCAGTGGTTGACATAATTTGTCACGTCCTTGTGCATTCCCGGCCAGGAGAACGCACGTCGGATTCTATCGTATGTGCGATACATGCCCGCATGGCCTGATACCGGGTTGTCGTGAGATAATTTAAGAAGATCTAAGCGAAGTGATTCCGGCACGTAAATTCGGTTGGAGTCTCCATTGATAAATAGGGAGGAGATGGTGTCATATGTAAAGTGGTTTATTTTTTCGTTTTGTATTTTTTCTGATTCTTTTCGTAGATTAATGTGGAACGGTGATTCTAAGGTAACTCCCGAGATGAATAGCTTTTCGGGTAACATAATAATATCTTTATTTAAGTCCGTGACGGCATCACCATGATCTGGACGGCAGGATAACGTGTCGGCCCGGTTGGTTGATCCGGGCCAGTAGACGAACATGAGGTTGAATTCTTGAAGAAGCGCGTGCCAGCGTGCTTGTCGACCGAATAAGGTTTGTGGCTTCTTCCAGTATTCGAGGTTTCGGTGGTCGGTCCAGACTTTGAAACTCTCTCGTCCGATGAGATAGTGGCACCATTTTTCTAGGGCGCGGATGACTGCAAGCAGTTCTTTGTCGTAAATAGGGTAGTTCCGCTCGGTGGAGTTGAAGCTATGTGAAAGGAAGGCACAGGGTCGCCAATCTAAGTCTTCGCATTCCTGCCAGAGGACAGCTCCCGTAGCGATGTCCGAGGCATCGGTTTCCAGGTGCATTCCTCGTGTTGAGTTGGGGTATGCGAGGAGCGGAGCTTCTGTGAATTTTTGTTTGAGGGTTTCGAATGCCCGTTTTTCGTCTTGACCCCACCTAAAGGGGGTGTCTTTCTTTGTTAGGTCATTTAATGGCCTAGCAATGTCAGTGAAACCGGCGATGAATTTCCTATAATAGTTATAAAGGCCGAGGAAAGCCTGTACTTGCTTCAAGCGAGTTGGTTCGGGCCAATCGGCGATGGCTTGGGTTTTCTTGCTCTGCATCTCGACGCCGTGTTTCGAGATGTTCATGCTGAGGAATTCTACCTTGTCAGCGCTGAAGGAGCATTTTTCTGGTTTAATAAATAGATCGTTTTCACAGAGTCGCTGGAGGACTTCTTTGACAAGGGCTTCATGTTGTTCTTTCGTCTTGCTCTTCGTGAAGATCATCATGTCATCCATATAAATAATTAGGAAGGCATATTGGTCGGCAAAGATATCGTTCATCATGTTTTGGAACGTGGGCGGGGAGTTAGTAAGCCCAAAATACATTACTGTTGGCTCGTAGGCCCCAATTGGTGTTACAAATGCCGCCTTCCATTCATCGCCCTCCTTGATGCGGACGTTATTGTAGCCCCAGCACAAATCCATTGTGGTAAACATATCGGCACCCTTGAGCCGATCCACTAGCTGTGAGATAAGGGGCAGAGGGTAAGCGTTCTTGACGGTACCCTCATTTACATAGCGATAGTCCATAACAAGCCGTTTCTTTCCGTCCTTCTTCGGGATGAAGAATACCGGCGAAGTTTGAGGCGATTTCGATGGGCGGAGATAACCTTTTTTGACCTCTTTTTTGATAAAACCGCAGACTTCTTCCAATTCGGTATCTGAAAGGGGAATTACTCGACCCTTTTTTGGCACGAAGTCGGGTTTGAGATCTATGGCATGATCCCACAGCTTGCGTAGGGGTAGCCGATTAGATTCCTGTTCAGAGAACACATCAAGGAAGTCGTGATAGACTTCAGGAACCTTTTCCTTGAGCCCCGGCTCAATGCTACGGATAAGTGCCCATGCGTATGCATTACATTCGTCGGTGCACCTAGTAAATTCTAGTTTCTTATCGACCCAGTCGATCTCCGGGTTGTGGCGTGAGAGCCAGTCGTAGCCTATAATCATCGGGTGAGTTCCTAGCCCGATTACGAACGCATGTATTTTTTCGTGATGGCCCTTGATCGAGGCCACAAGTTCGACTTTGTGCGAGATCTTCCCAAGAGATCCGACTTGTCCGTCTGCGTTGTACACATTGATTTCCTCGTTGAGAGGCATGAGATCAATCTTGTGCCTTGTGCACCATTTTCGGTCGACAAAGGTGTTGACTGCTCCTGAGTCGAGCAAAGCGGGTATTGTTATTTGTTTTTCTTCTTTTTTCGATAGATATAGAATGTCGACAGATACGGAGAACTCTTCTGGATTCTTTAGGGTGTTTTCTGTAGGGATTTTGTTAATAAATACTAATGGGAATACTGTTTTCTTAAATAGGGAATTAAGCACACTATGTTTTAAGTCCGGTGCCGAGCTCTTTCGAGACCCCCTGGCGGACGGTGGAGAATTCTTTAAATTAATGAGAACCTGACTAATCGTATGAATGGGAAAATCCTCGTCGGTGCACTCGGAAAGCTCGGCTACAGGCTCAGTGCCAGCTACGGGGCTAATCAGTTCACCCTTGAGCACGGTCAACGAGTCGTCTATGCCTACCACTTTCCTACCGGCGCGCCCGAGGATGTCCGTAGGACTTACAGGGGATATAGTACATGATGCCGAATCCATCGGCTCAAAACCAGATCTAACTATAGTGTCACTATCGTCCCTAACTGAGGGGTCCAAATGCGCAGTAACTATTTTTTTGATGTTTAATAGATTTTCTAGTTTTTTATTTTGTTTTTCAGCTTTTAATCTTGCAGTGAATAAACTATCGCCAACTGGTACCCTACTCCCGGTCAGCGGCTTCCTTTTAAAGCCTCGGACGCTTTTGCCTTGGCTTCTGATTCGAAGACATCAGCCCAGTATGCATGGGCTTCGTCTGACATATATTCTTGTCGGCTTGTCGTAGCCGACTGGATGGCCATTTGCACTTGTGGTGCAGGAGGTTGGTTGGCTGGTGGGTCCTCCACCCACACTTCAGTGTAGTACCCGTCGGTGCCGGGTATCCAAACTTGCCGGAGGTTTTGGGGCTTCGGCTGAGCCCGTCCTTGTTGTGGGCCTTTCGGCTTCCGCGGGTGTGGGCAGTATCTTTGTATGTGGCCTGCCTCGCCACAGTTGTAGCATGTGATGTTCAGGTTTTGTGGCTGTCCCGTAACAGCGTCGATTTGCATGGGCGCACCATGCCTGGGTTGGGTTCCGTATTGGGTAAACCGCTGGTTAGGCGGTGGACCGTTGGGTGGGGTGTAGCGTCGAGGGCCCCACTGCCTCTGAGATTGGAATCCGCGCTCCATGGCGGCGGACTCAAAGGATCGGCCGACCTTTCCGTAGGCTTCAATTAACTCGTAGATGTCCTCTTCTACAGACATGTGTAGGTGGACCTGCATGTAAATGCGGGCGTCCACTGCCTGCTTGAGAATTTCGATCCCATGACCATTCTCGATCTGGGATTCTTGGAACAACACCTCAAATTTCTGGAGGAAGATGTCTATGGCAGCTCTGTTCTGCCGTAGGGCGGTAAGAGCCTTAAAAGACTCGTGGGCGAGCACGTCAATCTGGAAGTGCTCCTTAATGGTTTTGACGAGTTCCGGCCATTGAGGCCAGGCATCATCGCCTTTGGGATATCTGAGAGATTTACCGTCTCTCCCGAGGACTTCCTTTTCTTCTTCGTCAACGTACTCCTCTAATTGGAGACGTGCGAAGGCCGCGGCATTTCCTTCTAGTCGTGAGAGGACTGCCACAACGCAGAGTTTCCTTGTGTCCCATTTTTGGAGGGAAACACAGACCTTGATTCCAGTCATCCAATTCTGGAATGTCTTTCGGTCGCCGTCCCATTTTCCGGGGTCGGCTACCTTTTTGGCGATAGTGGTGGGGGAGTCGGTTTTTTCCCGAAGGAGAGCTTGGAGGAGAGCTTTAAGCTCATCGTTGGAGAGTGATGATGATAACATTTCTCGTCGAGGGTCTTGGCGGGGTTGGGATGGATGAGGATGAGGAGGTGGTGTCGGGTCAGGTGCAGGAGGAGCGGTTGGTTCTCCTAGTTCGGGAAGGGCGGAATAAAGCCCTTCGAAACTTGGTGATCCGGGGGCAGACAGGTTGACTGTGCTTACTGTCTCATATCTTTCAACAAGACTCTAGGCATGCTTGCGGGGGTGAGGGTCGAGATAACGTGTGGGGGAGGGATTCACGGCGGTTGGTCTTCTTCAAACAAATTGCTTCGATGGGTGAAGCGCCCGTAGGGGTAGACGCCTGATAACAAGCGGTGTCGTACGCATATCATGCGCTGATGGTGGACGTCACAGGTATTCCACGAACCTGGTACCTCTAAACCACAAGAGGTACGCCCTAGTGCACTATGGGCAAGCAGCAACATTATCCGTATTTAATACGCCGGACGAGCGTGTATGCAACCTGTTATGGGTGGTATGCCCTGGTCCGTCATGTGGAACCACTATGCAATGTCCCTTATGCCTGGGCCCGGCAACCACAACATGTGGATTTGCTTTCTTTCTTGATTCTTCTGAGGCGGATAAAAACTCACGCGCTCTCGGTACTCTGCTGATGGTAAGCCCTGAATGTCGGGCAGGTTACGTACTCGGGTTACAGTATGAAGCTTTGGCCAAGTGTTATGCGGAGCACAAACACCAAAGCCGAGCAACTAAAGGCTTGCCGTAAAGCCTCGCAGAAAGAGTGAGAGCAAAGGAGAACACTTATCGTCCAAGGTTTTAACCCAAGGAACAAGTGGCCAAAGCTGGGGATACCAGCTGAGAACGCACCCTTTATATATTGCAGGGAATTGTGCACGGACCAAGCTATGCTACAGATAAGGTGTGAATAGTTACTAAGTATGGTAAGTGATGTCCCATGGGTGTGGGAGAGTTCTGTGATCAAGAAGCGTAGCGACGGTGATTAAAAGAGTGTGGTGACCGCATGTTATGACGTCATATGATGTCATGGTCTAGGCCATGTCACATGATCTGGTCATGTGATCGGTAAATGAGTGAAGTGAAATGAAAAATAATTAGGTTAGCGTATACGATATAACAGAGGCTACTGAGGGGGCTGATTATGACCCCGCCAATGAAGGCCGAGCAGTTGATAACCACTTCGAGCTGTACTTGGAGTGCTCAGACATCCAAGAAGATGACAAGCCCGTCGCCTACTTGGGTGCCATGCACGACCCACTGGACAATGACCAGTCTGTGTGGTGTGCAGCAATGGAGATCGCCAATGGGGATTCACCCCCTTTGGGCCTTGGGCTACAAGGGGATGAGAACCCCTGGCCGAGATGGACATGGTCCCCGATATATGGGGTGATCCATGAGGGCAGTGACTGCCTTGAATGTCGGCAACATATTGCCCATATCATGGCTGATATCGACGAGGGAGATCCCTCACTGAGCACAGCCCAGTCATACCCGTTGGAGCATGCTCAACAGGAGTATGACCGGGGCTGGGACAAGTGCGATTGCGCACAAATGACAGGACACAGCCTTGATATCGACCGTGTCTGTGCAGTGATAGCTGAACTTGTGAAACAAATTTGCATTTTTGAGGGATACCGAGTGTTCCTCACTCAGAACCTCAGATCTGAGACAGTACAGGCACGCCCACGTGCCTCATTTACCGGGCGGGAGGTCACCACATCATACGATATCATCATAGAGGAGCTCATAGAGCGATCCCCACTCCAGATCAGGATGTATCTGGATGACCTAGTGGTTGAGACCGCACACGGGTTGATGGTCATCCCATGGGATGGACCACCTGATCTCACACAGGTGCGGTTGGCCATGCTCGATGTAGCATGCCAAAGTGCAATGGGGGAAGTTAACCCCCATTCCTTTAGATATGCAATGCATACATGGATGGGGCCTGGGGATAACCCTGGTATGCGACCAGTGATCGCACCAGCACTGTGCATGTGTGTGACAGCCTGGATCACCCTCAACGGGTGTCCAGCCTACATGATGATCGATACTGGTAGTACTGGCAACTTCATGAGCCCCATGTTTGTGAAGGTCACCCGGATGGAGGTATACCCCCTTGCACAACAGCTCACGCTGCAACTGGGCTGCATAGGCAGCTGCTCGAAGATCACCCATTGGGGTAATTCTTCTGTCATCATTGGTGAATTTACCACCTGCACATATTTTGATGTAGCCAATATCAATCGCTACGATTATATCCTGGGGATACCCTTCCTGCGACAACACCACACTGTTGTCAACTTTGCTTCTAACTCGTGGATTGTGGGGGGCACTATGTTCCCCCTTCTGGACGAATCCTCATCTGGTGCTAGGGGCATTCACCACCCCAGCACCACCCTGATCTCCCACTGATTTTCGCGCCCTATGACAGTGTCAACACCTCATGAGGGCTCGAAGGAGGGGAGGGGGAGTAGCATAAAAACTACAAAAATAAAATACTCAAATGAAAAACAACTGCAGCTTGCAGTCATGAGATTACATAAGGAGGATATACCTCACCTACGGAACCAATGGTTCCAGAAATAAAAAAACTGACTGGGAGGAGTGAAACAAGCACTCCCCCCCCTGTGGGAGGTAAACCACCGGATCCCACTCATCAACGAAAGTAAGCAGTACACTTACCACCTTCCATGCTGCGCAGACATGCTGAAGCAGCAACTGTCGGATAAAATCCAACTATACACCACTGCGAGCTGGTGGGTAATGAAGAGTGTCCCACAGGCCACCCTGATGCTGTGCATTCCAAAGAAGAGTGGAAAATTGTGGACAGTCATCGACTGCCACAAGAGAAACGATAACACGGTGAAGAATGTAACACCCTTCCCGGATCAGGACCAAATCTGAATG
Source organism: Pulveroboletus ridleyi (assembly GCA_038089355.1). NCBI lineage: Eukaryota > Fungi > Basidiomycota > Agaricomycetes > Boletales > Boletaceae > Pulveroboletus > Pulveroboletus ridleyi. The sequence goes on along the minus strand of JBBPKS010000455.1, from coordinate 3,835 downwards.
GATGTGGCCCGAGCAAAATATTGCTCTAAGATTGACCTGTCCAATGTGTATGAACAGGTCCGGGTGGAGCCAGAGGACATATGGAAGATGGCCTTCTCCACCATATACGGGACCTTCATCAACCAGGTCATGCAGCAGGGGGACTGCAATGCCCCCATGACGTTCCAACATCTAATGATGGTGATCTTCCGAGATCACATCGGACGCTTTGTATATGTCTATGTGGACAATATATTTGTCTATAGTGACACATTGGAGGACCATGAATGGCACCTCCAGATTGTGTTTGAAACACTGGCAAAGACCAACTTCTACCTCAAGGAGGAGAAGTGCAACCTATATGCCGAGAGGCTGGATTGCCTCGGTCATTTAATTGACCAAAAGGGCATACATGCCAATAAGGACAAGATGTCCCACATCCAAAACTGGAGAACCCCTTGTTTGCTGAATGAGATCCAACGGTTTGTTGGACTGGTGGAATACCTGGCACAGTTCATGCCAGATGTGTTGGTGTATACTATGCCATTGACTGGGATACAATGGAATGGACACCCATTCCAGTGGAGAGAAATCCACGACCAGTGTTTCCAGATCATTAAGGATCTGGTGTGTAAATTCCCTATCCTCAGGCCAATCGACCCAAGGAAGGATGAGCCTATATGGCTCATGTGCAACACCTCCCTATATGGGGTGGGTGCACTATATGGGCAAGGGCCTGATTGGAAGATATGCAGGCCCACCGGCTTCATGTTGAAGAAGCTGAGCGATGCTCAGCAAAACTATCAAACTTTTGAGCGGGAAATGCTCATGATTATTGAGGGACTCCTCAAATGGGAGGACAAACTCCTTGGCTTCAAATTCACGATTGTAACTGATCATGAGGCACTGAGCTACCTCAAGATGCAGCGTAAGCTGTCCAGTAGGCAAGTCAGATGGCTTGACTACCTGTCGCAATTCGACACTACCATTGTCTATGCGAAGGGTTCTGAGAACCTCGTAGTGGACTGCCTGTCTCGCTACTATGAGAGTGAAGGGGGCGATACGGCCTCCAATGAAGAACTGGACTGGGCAAGTGCCGACGCCTGGTTAGATCCAGAGGGGGATGATCTTCCCCTTGACTGATGGCAAGAGCTGAAGCTCGCTGCCATCAGCGAAGTACCGCAACAGAGCTCACATCTGAAGGAAAAGCAGGAAAAGCACCTGGTAGAAGCCCAAGAAATGGCTTCAGCCATGGAAAGGAGGATCAAGGACACTCCTCGTGCTAGTGTGGAGGAGGATCTATCGATTCTTGAATCCACCGAGGCCTCCAGAGCCCCACCCATCTTGTACAGGGCCGTGCCTGATTTCTTGGACACTATCCATATGGGATCCTGGGACGACACCCTCTTCTTGAAGGTCATATCCCAGGTGGGGCATCACCCACGGTTCCTTACATGGGAGGGTCTCCTCTACATAAGAAATCGTGGCGAGGAGGAGGTACTATGCCTCCCACGAGCTAAGTACAAGGGTGACATAGTCACCACCCTGGTCATCGACCAGGCACACAAAACGCTGGGACACTTCAGATCCCAGAGAACAGTGGATTATATCCGCAGATGGTATTGGTGGCCGGGGCTTGGCTGAGAAGTAGACCAGTTCTGTCGAACCTGTCCTACATGCCAGGTCATGAAGACCGACAATCAACAGCCTCAGGGCCTGCTGCACAGTCTGCCTGTGCCTGGGAGGCCCTGGGGCTCCATCACCATGGATTTTGTGGGATCATTCCCACCAAGTGGCAGACACGACTACCTGTGGGTGGTCCTGTGCCACCTAACCTCTATGGTGCACCTGGTACTGGTCAGCACCACCATTCAGGCTTCCGAGCTTGCAGGGAAATTCCTGCAGGAGGTAGTGCATATACATGGATTGCCAGAGATAATAGTCTCTGACCAAGATGCCAAGTTTACCTCGGCATTCTGGCGCAAACTGCACCGCATGATGGGAGTGAAACTCCTGATATCTATGGTGTTTCATCCACAGACAGACGGTGCATCTGAATGCGCGATCTGGAATGTAGTTCAGATACTATGCATGCTGGTACAGCCCGACCAGAGGGATTGGGCAGACAAACTGCCCCTTACCAAGTTTGCGATTAACTCGAGCATCAGTGGTTCAACCAGGTTCACCCCATTTGAACTAAACTACAGGCATATGCCCATTCTGATGCAATGCATCTTGCAAGGGTCCGCATTGAGCACCCCAGGTGTTTGGAAGTTCATTCACCAGGCCAGGGAGAACCTGGAGATGGCCCATGATGCCATCATAGAGAGCAGAGTGATACAGATGCATCACGCAAATAAAAGGCAGAAGGAGGGAACTGCCCTCCAGGTCAATGACTGGGTCTATTTATCAACCCAGAACTTGGCAATGCCAAAGGGCAGAGCTCGAAAGCTCATACCCAAGTACACTGGACCTATGAAGGTCCTGGCGAGAGATGGTGTCAATGACACCTATACTCTGGAACTCCCTGTGGAGCTCCAGAAGCGGTGTATTCATCCATGATTCCACGTAGCCTTGTTACGTTGCTATGAAAAGAATGATGATGTGCTCTTCCTGAAAATGGACATGCACATGTTCTATGACATCGGATCATCTAACACCAATGAATGGTTGGTGGACAAAATACTAGCCCACCACTGGGAGGGCTGAATGGCCCATTTCCTCGTCAAGTGGAATCTCGGAGATTCCACTTGGGAGCCCAGCTCCATGGCATACAAAATGTACACCAGCTGCCTTGCAAGGCAACGAGTGCACCAAGGTGCACAAACCCACCAAGTGGGTAGCATGATGGATCGATCAATTAATCGATCCACAATACTAGCAAATAAATTAACCCACATGACATGGTCAGAAAAATGAAAAAGAATAAACAGATAGATAAAAAACGATAAACAAGAAAAACAAAGACAAACCGTAGATACAATAGTAACAATGACAAACAAGTACACCACACATCCAAACAACTGGCACCACCCCTAATTACACTCCTGCATTGCCAATCATTTTTATTTCCTTACATAACATTTCCCCTTTTGGTTTATTTTACTTATATCATATCGCATCTACCACCTCCTCTCTTCTTACCACTACCATCCTGTGCACTTAGCATGTCTGAGCATAGCCGCTCCCCTACCCCATTCTCCTCGTTCTCCCCTCGTGTCTCTCAGTCCCCAGAGGGCATCGACTGTGGCTGATCCCTCTCATGTGATTGTGCACCCCCTGGAGGCTCGTCCGCAAGGTCAGCCTCCTGTGCTGGCTGCCACAGCAGCCGCACAATCAGCAGTGGCGCCAAACGGCACCATGACCCTTCCTCGTCGCCTGTGCACAACACTCATCGCGACAAATGTCGCCGTCGTCCATCCCCTGGGCAGTGGATCTCCCACCCCCACATGCCCACTCTTTGTCATGAACGTGACTGCGAGGTGTGCAACACATATGTGTTACACCTCAGCGCTGCTGTTGCCCTCAATGCAGATGGAATCCCTGAGGCCATCCATGACCTCACTGATGATGTTGCTCGTCTGTGCCAGCATGATGCCTACGCTGACTTGGTGGGTTGCATCGACCACCTTCAGCGTGACCGTCACGACCTCCACTCCTCACTTGTGGAGGCCCGCAATGAGATCACCCATCTGCGTGATGCACTTGCTGTGTCTTCGGGTGACACCTTGGGTGCTCCCCCTCCTGTCTCCATTGTGGTGGCTCCCCAGCCACCAGCTCCTACAATCAGTTGAAAAAATCAATTGATCCTGTCTTGATGAGGAGGACTCTGATGTTCCTTTTCTCTTCAAATGTT
>JBBPKS010000453.1:0-12730 GCA_038089355.1 Pulveroboletus ridleyi | reverse complement strand
GTGAGGTTCCTTTCTCTGCCGGCTAGCCTCGTTATCGGCTGTTCTAGGTTTGGTTGTTTCTTCCGGCCGAAGAGTTCCCGTCTCTTCGATGACTGCTCGACGCAGTCATAACACATTGCATACATCAAAGCACCGAGAGCGCTTTGATACTCTTTTACGTCAGCTTCAGCTTTGTCCAGCTTGGCCAGCTTGACATTTGCATCAATTGGGGTAACAACCAGTCTGTAAGCGGCCATGCCATAGTGGTTGAGTATCAACTCAACATAGCATTGCTGTGTTAGCTTGACGGTCCGCTTATCATGATCATGGATGATTTCCATGCCTAGGATCCAACGTGCTTCACCTAGGTCAGTCATTTCGTATTCGTGGCTGAGCTGGATCTTCAGCTTTTTGATCACTTTCTGATAGTTTGACAGTATCATCTTGTCGTCAACGTATATCGCAATGATTATCAAGATGCTGTCTTCGATCTTATAGAATATGCTGTGATCAGCCTGACATCGCATGAACCTGAGTGACTCAAATACCACTCAAAGGAGCATTGAAAGATAGTTAGTAGGTGTGGGGTGTAGTAGGTAGGGGTTGAGTTTCCTCATCCCAAGGGGTCCTGTGGAGGGTTAGTATCGGGGACAGACCACTACAACTGACCTCAGTGCACAAGAGCGAGACGAGATGGTTCCGGACAATGTTCCAGACAGGAAAATAGTAATCCGGTCGATAGTGAGGACCAGATGCGCACGGATGTGGTCGCAGATGGGACCAGATCGAGTGTGATAGGAGTCGAAGATGTGAGAACCTGACGAAGATGAAGGGAAATGACGAAGATGAGGGAAAATGACAATGATGGAAATGAAATGGATGATGATAGGGGAGATTGATGATGATGCGAGAAAAACCCAACCAAGGATGAGGGTCAGATATGAATGAGGGGTCAAGGACGAGGACCCAGATACTGACGATGACGAAGACAAATGGTGTCAAGGATGATCTCGATGATGAGGAGAGGGACTTCCGACAATAGAGAGATGACCAGTGGGTGAAAAACTGATGAGATTCAAGATCTCGATACAAGACTCTTATAGTCTGGGCATTTCCCTGGACTTTGTATCTATGACAACGACTGAGGCCCTATGAAGGGATGCTCGAATCTAAGTAGCAAGATGGCAAGAAAAGCAAAATATCATAGTAGAAAGTTAAACAAGCAATAGAATGAATGAGCGATAGGTATAAATACGTGACCCGGTAGATGGAACTGGACCGGATGAAACGGATACATAAGAACCCGGGACCAGATGAACGAATCGGATAAATGGATGAACAAGAAACAAAGTGGACTAACCTCGAGATGGTACGGATGGACTTAGGACATGAATAGGATGCTTAATGGACATATGGACAAGCTGAAAAGTAGGACCTACAACCGTAGGAGGCTGCAGGCTCCTACAGCGTGTACCATGACTTATGGGCCTGTTTCAGCCTGTAGAGTGCTCAGAAAAGTTGCCAGACCTTATATCGTGAGTGACAGAAATCTGGAGGGGGTTCAAGGAATATTTCCTTGTCCAGTTTACCATTTAGGAACACCAATTTGATGTCCATTTGATGGATTTCAAGGTCATATTTGACTGCTAGGGCAAGTGCTCGGATGGTTGAGAACTTAGTGACAGGCGCAAACGTATCTGTGTAGTCAACTCCATGGACTTGTGAGAAACCCCTTGCTATGAGACGGGCCTTATATTTCTCAATTTCACCTTTTGGTCTATGTTTGATTTTGAAAACCCATTTCAAGTTGACAACCTTTCAGTTTGGTGGGTGCTTGACCTTCTCGTATAGGCCAATCTTCTCAAAGTTGTTGAGTTCGTCCATCATCGCTTTGTGCCAGAGGGTTGAGTCTGCACAATTCATCACCTCACTGTAAGTGCGCAGTTCATCTTCTGTGCTTATATCAGCATGGTAGGCACGTTCAGCTTCTTCTGTCATGCACCCACTTGCCCCCTTAACTTCTATTGCCTCCTCAGCTCTATCGGCTGCTTCATCATTGCTTCCCTCGTCTTCCCTCATCTCTCCCCTCTCCTCTTCAAGTCCTAGTGTCCCCTCAACTTGCAAGGTAGACTTTTCATACACATTTTTGAAATATCGCTGATCATCATCTCGGATCGGCGTTTTTCTCTGTTGGGTCAATCTATGGACTTCGGGAGGTGGAATGGGATGCGGATAGGGCGATGGTGATCCCCTTTGGGGTGCCCTTGACCTTGTAGAAGGTTTGTATCACTTTTCTGATGTTTTTGGGTCAGATTTGGTCATATCATGTGAGAGGGCCAGTTTGCGCTGTACACAGCCTGCGGGAGCATCGGGTGGCACGCTGATGGTATGTTCTACCTCTGCTTCGCTTCCCACATCGCTTTCTCCACTTTTTTCACAGTCTGAGAGCATTTGGATGCTCGGTCCTTGCTCCACAGGGTTTATGGTGTCTTTGGTGGCATTTTGAGTGTTCTTGGGTCATGTTTGGTATGTTTTCGTCCTGTTTTGAGTGCTAACATCAATCTCCACTCGTGTAGGACCAATCTCGTCACCTTCATCAAAGACCACATCGCCCGTTTTGATTATTTGACCTGTAGGGTGGTGTAGACACACAAATGCACTGCGGCTTTCAGCATAGCCTAGGAAAAGGCATTCAAGTGATTTTGGGTCGAGTTTCCGTCACTTTTCGTCAGGTATGTGCACATGTGCCTTGCACCTGAAAATTCATAGATGCACAACTGACAGTTTATTTCCAGTGAATTGCTTGTGTGGTGTATAATCACTGCTGATAGCTCATGTTGGTACCCTGTTTATTATGTGTGCTGTGTGGAGTATTGCATTTCCCCAGTAGGAATTTGGCAGACCTGCATCGCAAAGCATAGATCAGGCGGCCTCCACAAGTGTGCAATTCATTCGCTCACTGACACCGTTTTCTTGTGGAGTATATGAGTTTGTTTTCTCATGGTGAATCCCCTTCTTCAACAGGTATTCCTGGAAGGGCTTGGACTCGTATTCACCACTGCCATCTGATCTAAAAATGTTTGCTCACTCTCCAGTTACCATTTTGGCATGTTTGATGTATATTACTGTTTCACGAAATACTTCATCTTTCGTTTTTAGGAGTTTGACCACGACATGGTGTGAGTAGCCATTGATGAACATCATGAAGTATTGGTAGCCAGCTTGGGTTTGCGTCTCCATTGGTCCACAGATGTCTGAGTAAGTCCAGTGAAGAAGTCGTGGGTTTGTTACCATTGACTCCTCAGTAATCAGGCTGCAATGTTGCTTGCCTTTGAGACATGGCTTGCAAATTTCATCATGCGTAGTAGGGCCTATTAGCTCCATCCCACTAACCATTTCCTTTTGGAACAGTTTTCAGATGGATTTGAACGTTATATGGCCTAATCGCCAGTGCCAAGTCTCTATTGAGGCCTTCAAAGCAATCGCTTTTACCAAGTTTGCCTTGGGCAGTGTGTCCAGATTCAGGTATGGTGAGGGACCATAGAGGATTCAAGCTATCTCATATACTCATGGAGTAGCATGGAGGATATACAGGGAGTTTCGTTTCTGCCCGAGTGCTGCAAGAGTGCCATCTTTGGAGATGCGACATAGATTGCCGTTTAGCTTTGGAATATAGTAGACATTCTCAAGGATCATCTCTTGCATCTTTTGGTCTCCAACATTGATGTCTATGCAGATTCATCCTATGCCTGTCACATATATAGAGCGTCCATCTCCAACAATGATGGGTTGTGGCAGTATCAAGGGCTGGAAGGTCATAAACCAAGAGCATTGTGAGCTCATGTTGGTGGATGCACCTGAGTCGATTATCCATTCAAACGGAGTGTTTTCATTGGTTACTGGCTGCTCTGCTATAAATAGCTGTAGTGGTGCATCTTGTGAATCTATTTGTGCAATGTGAACTGCTAGTTCTGGTTTCTCCTTTGAATCCTTGGGTTTTTCTTTCTTAGTTGTTGGGGTTGCTGAGGCATTTTTTACTGCGTTGTCAGCTATCTTCTTCCAACATTTTCCACCATGGTAGTTTCCACAGTCCTTGCACTTCTTCCTCTTTCTCTCGCCTTTCAGCTTCTCCTTTCCCTTCTCCTTTGACTTGTCATTTGTTTTCATAGTAGGTCCCTTCGTGAGAAGAGCTGACTGTATAGCCTTTCTAGACTTCTCTTCTACTAAGGTCTGCAAGACCACAGAGTTGATGGAGAGTTTGTCAGCAGAGGATATCAGAATCGTTCGGAGTGTTGAGTACAAGGTAGGAAGTGATATCATGATGGCAATTGCGATGAGTGTATCATCGAGAGGCTGATCTAGTGACTTTAGCATGTAGGCCTTCTGTTGCATCATGTTGAGCTGTGGTTCCATCTCAGACTCATCGGATAGGGTGCCATGGAAGAGTTTGCCAATTAAATATGTGATGGTCTGGTGACCTTTGCTCTCATAGTGCTTGTTCAGCTTTTTCCATACTTTTTCAGCTGTTGTAGAGTATAGGACGCCGTTCAGTGGTTCATCCTTCAAGGTAAGTGTGATCTGTGCACGGGCTTCCTTGTCTTGGCTTAACCAGTTGGATAGCATTAATGGGTTGGACCCATCAGGTTTTTTCTCAGATCTGTCTGCCACTCCCATTAGTCCTTGGATGTCAAGGACCATCGAGATATGGAATTTCCATGTCTGGAAATTTGTTCCATTGTTTTTGAGGGATGGGATATTATATAGATGACTTGAGTCTTGGCTCATTTTGCTAGCGGATGAGATTGACTGGTACAAAGCAATGTTTGCTGAGGCTGAAGTAGAAGGCATTTCATACTAAGGTTTTCAGAGCATGGGGCTCATAACCTTTTGTTCCGAGGTTAGGTAATGAGTAGACAAGTTATTCTCAGTCTTCAGTAAAAGTACTGGACTATATATTAACCAACCTAATGAGTGGACAAGTTATTCTAAGAAGAATTAGTGAGTTAAAAGAATGTGTAGCTAGTCTCGAATGTCTCACCTCAGTCTTCAGTAAAAGTACTGGACTGAGGTGCAATGGAGTAAGTAACTCTGTAATGTCCGCGTTTTGATTATGTAATTTGTCCTCAGTGACTAACTAAATATCAGTTCTACAATAGAAACTTCCTGTTGAAGAAGATAGCCCATATTTCCCATTTCCATCGAAGGTGGTGAGTGCACATCAAACGGTTATCGTCAGATCATTCATGTTTTACCTAGCACTTTATCACATCTGTATTATTTGGCTCAGCTTGAGTTCCCTTCTCTGGTCCTCAGAAGAGAGCAGTGCTTGATTGGGCAAGGGAACTTGGTGTGCCACAGGTTCCATCACTGTATTCACTCAAGAAGATTCAAGACAAGATCAAAAAATGTGTTAGCCACCCGACTGAAGAAGTCAAGTCCATCAATGGAAATGTTTTTTATATCAATGAGGTTGGAGCTGCTATTGGAAAGGTTGGTAAGGCAATCATAATACAATTTAGCTGACTGGCAAGCTCACAGAACTATACCAATCCGCTGACTTGTCATGCCATGCAAGATTATCCTGATGATGGAGGTTCTTCCATGTCATAAATCTTCAATGGCATGAAGATGATGTTTGACAGCCCCACTTCTCTGGCTGCTTGTATTGATGGTAAGATATACTTTGTAGAGGAACTTCTACAGGAAGGCTCTGGGCATTACTTTATCCCCAAATGTTTCTTCTACGCTTCATATCCAGCAATTAATAAAGACCCTGGACATGTTGCACCATCTATTGACACAGATTCCAGTCAATCCAAGCTTGCAGCTCACAAGGCAACACATCTAGGTTCTGCCCATCTGCCCAGGCAAAGAGAGCTTTATGCTCTTGGTCACAAGGTCGAGAGAACAGATGTACATATCTGGTGATATGTATTTGACACATCGTTGATCCACACTGAAGGTTGGCTTCATTGTCAATGATAAACAGGTAATCATCCCAACCTCAGGCTTTAACCACTCTTTCAAGGATATTTCTACTAATCATGGAGAGCTTTAACGTGGGCTTACAGGTTGTATTTTCAAATGACACTGGTTCAGAAGGGACTGATTACCATTTCCAGAGTCATCAATGCACCTTGCAAAACTTGAAGCAAACCTGCTTCATGATAAATCACAAGGACACATGATCTACACTGTTCCCCTTATTATCTTTATGGATGACATTTCCAGAAATGTCTCAAAACAATAGAACAAGCATCATGCCATCTATATGTCAAATGCAAACCTCTCACATGAAATGATGGAAAAGGAATTCTGCATTAGGTTTGTGACGGGGTTACCACATGTGGCACTGATGGAGTTGATGCAGGCAATGAAAGACTCAATTTGGTGAGTTGTGAGCATCACAATATCATGCTATGGCAGTCTCAACTTGCATGACAGTAAAGCGGTGGCCTCTGGTGTAGTTGCATGGGACTGCAAGGAGAGCAAAGAGGTCATGCTTATCCCACACACTCTTTATTTCTCTGGGGACAATCCCATGCAAGTGGAGATATGTAGTCACAGAGGTCTCCATTGTAATTTTTTTTGTCAAACCTGTGATGTTGGGGGCACTAAGGCACACAAAGAGATAGAAGCTGGATATGACACAATATTCACGGTATAGTATCTATGTTGTGAGCTGTCTTTTTGATTGAAATTCTCAACTATGAGCAGTCAGGCAATCTGCAAACACCAGAGATGACTGCAGCCACCATCCGCAACCACTTTTACACTGCAACGCATCTATCGGGAGCTACTGACAAAATCAAGAACTCGGTCTCAACAACTGGCATAAGTGACACCACCTCAGCATCCATTCTCGATACATTGGTTGAGATGGGGAAAAGGCTGTGGAAATGAGGAGCAGGGATGCATGCCAGGCCCAAAGAAGAAGTCTGGGCAATGCTAGGGAAGGAATTAGAAGACTACCTCAAAGGACGCCCTCTTGAGTGCACAATCAACCCCTTACTGGGACTACAAGGTGACAATTTTATTTTCTGAGGCTGGTAGGGACAATTCACAAGCTTCACTCATGACAGGGACAGATATCCATCATGACATGCCAACAGAGATTCTTCACACAGTTCTTCTTGGTATTGTGAAGTACTTTTAGGGACAAACAACCTTCCTTCTCAGGAAATCAAAGCTTTTGAGTTTATTCCAGATTCATCTCAAGTCAATTGATCAAGAAGGTTTGAATGTGCCATCGCTAGGAGCTGAATACATTGTCTATTATAAAGGGAGTTTAGTCAGCAGACATCTAAAGAGTCTAGCTCAGGTAATGCCATATATTATTCACAATCTTGTCCCAAAAGCCATACTTGATGCATGGACAATGATTGGTGAGCTTGTCATGCTCCTATGGCACACGAAAATCCATAATACAGATTCTTACCTCATAAGTTACACAGTTGTTGATACATTTTCCTTTCAACTCAACTGAGGTACCAGGCAAAACTCTCTAAAACCATTGATGACTTCCTCAATATCACTACTCAATGTGTGCCAAGTATTCTGATCACAAAACCGAAGTTTCATATTCTAGTTCATCTCCTGTTCTATATCTGTCACTTTGGACCAGCCATTATTTTTTCAACAGAATGGTACAAGTTGTTTAACAGCATCTTTCACCTTTCCTGCGTCCACAGCAACCATCAAGCACCAAGCCACGACAGCTGTAAGACCTTTGCACATCAGGATATTATCAAACACATCACTACAGGTAGATACTGGTTTGACAAGAGGATGTAGAGATGGGTTCGAGGTGGTCCTGCATTATGGAGTTTCCTTCCTGAACATCCTGCACAAGCATGCTTACTCAGTATCAAGAATGAAGATCTTTCTAGAACTGGTATGTCATCACTCTATTTTCCCCAACATATTTGCTCAAGTACCTCAGCATCTGGGAGACCCATGAAGCAGGTTGATGCACAGGGAAAAAAAATGAAGGTACCAGTAGAGTGGAGAATGACATGCTGTGCGACCTTACTTCAAGCAGTACCACAGGAGTATACACTTTTTCAAGGTGTTTCACTAACCACCAGCAACAGCGACACCATTGGTATTGATGGGAATATAATTTTTCACTGTGGAGCTAAGAAGAATGTGAGTAGTATATCATTTGTTGGACGCCCACTAGCATTGACCATCATCAGAGTCACATAGGCTGCATATGTGAAATTCTGCTCTCCACAGACTGTGATGTCAAGTATGGTATGTTGTGTTGCAGCTATTCTTGCTTGTGCCAACACTGCATCCCAAGATCCATGCACCATACCTGGATCTGACTGATGAGGAAGTCTGGACAGGTAAGTTCCTCTCTAACAATGATCTCTTGTTAAATCTCACTGCAATGATCATCTTTAGGATATTGTCTGTTCTATTAATATCCAACATAACTGCATCAATGCTTAGTGTGTGGACATAGGGTCGAAGCCAATGCGACAGGAAAGACTTGAGATCAAGCACAAGGTTCCAGTGATTCAACACAAACCCACATGATTGTATTTCCTGAATACATGGTCTATTCATAACTATGAGACTCATGCCTACCCCAGAATCTCCATGACACACCAACGCATGTCACAAATGTGTCAGAGATATGGAAAATTGCTGTTAGCCAGTTGTGTGATAAACATGCTGCAAAATCCACACCAGTACCACCTGTTACCAATGGAACACAGGCAGATCCCCCTGATCCTGCCATCACTACTACTACTTCTGCACTTGACACAGCAGTGAAGAAACCCAAACCCAAAGGCAGGGCGAAGGGTAGCTCAATAACCATGCAACGTTCAACTGGTGCTGCATATGACTCACTCCTATCAAGTTCATCTGCCACATTGTTCCCTGTGCTGCCTACCCAACCAGATGTGCAGTCTGTTGGGCATCCTCAGGTCTCTCAATATCCTCAGGCCTCAGCCTTTATGGGACTTTCTCAGCCTCTTCACACCACTGCATCATTCACAGTGCCACCTGTCCCACTGGATGTACAGTTTGCAACATGTCCCCAGGCCTTCCAACACACTCTTGCTGGACCCTCTCAGCATTTTCACACTACTGCATCACTCACTGTGTCGCCTGCCCTGCTCAATGTACAGGTTATGAGGCCTCTCCAAGCTTTTCAATACCCTCAAGCTTCAGCCATTAGCAGGCCCTCTCAACCTCTTCATGTACCGCAGTATGCCTATGCTATGAGTATGCCTGCTCAGGATTCAATAGGTCTCATGATGCATCTGACTGACTTCACACCAGCAGGTCATCCACACGCTGTAGCACCAGTCCTAATGTCTTGACATCCACTTTAATATCACCTGACATTGTCTCATACTCCACAGTATCATCCAAATGTTCACCCCCAATAAGGTTCTGTGATGATTCTGACTCAGTTCATGTCAGTGGTTCATACCAGTGCATATGCAGTAAGGCCTCCACCATCTCAGCCTCTACTCAATTAGCTTCTGGCTCATGACCTCCTTCCAGACAGGGTTTCCCACATCCTCATCTTCCATAGGGCCATAGCACCACAAATCAGCCACATTGGTCCACTCCAAGTTACCACCTACTCCAATCAATGTCGTAAATCATACCGTTTGCATGCTTCTGGATTGATTATCTCTTCTGCATCCTTGTCTTTCATAGAGCCATAGCACAGCAGATTCAGCTGTATTGGCTACCTCTGAGTTACCACTTACTCTAGTCAGTGTTGTAGATCACACTGCTCATATAAAGTTCTGGTTTAATCGTCACACATTCTTCTGCATCCTCTTTGTCTACATTCTTCCTCCTCATCTTTGTGAGAGATCACATTCCTGACCGCATTCCTTGACAAGGCTCTTGTTGACAAGCTCATTATCAATCACCAAAAACTACGAATCAAGCCTCACGTCAGTGCAACAGGAGCTGCATATTCTAAAAGTGAGCTCGGAATCCCAAGCCATGAATAGATCTCATCATCTATCATGGCAAAATTTCCACAGTAAGTACCTTGCTTAACTTTGCACCACCATCCTCTTAGCTGGCCTCCCCTTTTACATGAGCTGGCACACTTAGGCAGTTCTGCTGGCAGCAGTGGGTGTACTGTTACCATGTTGACACTGATACTGCTTGTCCCAGCATAGATGATGACATTGGGGGCTTTGGGATTTGCACAAGTACATAAGTGTTTCGAAATAATTGTCTTGATTCTGCTAATACAGTTTCTGATAGCATCCACCCCCAGATGAGCACACAAGGTCTGATTGCAATCGGTTGTGGCTGATTCTGGATGCAGAATTCATGTGACCAAAGTCTTCACCATCCCTGTCATCACCCATCAGCCCACACTCATCAATGTGTCATACATAGCATTCTTGCCATTTCTATCCCCTTTACCACACACTCAGGTATTTTTCACACCCTATGGCATACCTTCACCTCATCCACCACCAGGTTGCAGGCAGTTCCATGTGAGAAACTGACCTTGATGAAGGGGGTTCCAGATCTACTATAGGGTCAGTACCAAGTTGTCTCTCCTAGGATCTATCCTCACATCCACTACTATGTGCACCAGAATCCAGATGAGCCAGAGAAGAAGCCCACCTTGCAATCCTACACTATTGACCTCAAACAAACTGGACCCATGGCTATTCACTCACGTTCCTGCTCCCCACTCATATGTACAGGTACTTGATACGCTTATCAAGATCAAGAATGAGCAACCCTATCCTTGCATCCCACCTCTCTTGCTGAGAAGGTACCTGTGGCTTTTGTGCCATGAGTATTGATGGCCAGAACACCCTTGCCTGCCTATGCCGCATTGACAGAAACACAAGCATGGACATCAAGATCTACCCCCTTCCTCAGTCTGTTCCATCCCCTTTTCCCTTCTACATTCAGTTTGAACTTGTTCATCCCTCTCATTAGTTTATATTGTCAAGGACCTTGTCTCTGACCTCCCCTTCATTTACAAACAGTACAAATCAATCAAGCCTTACCTCTGAAATGATAACCCACCCAAAAAAGGTGAGTTCCTCAAATCACCAGAGGACTGCAAGAAATTGGATGGTCTCTACAAGTGTATTCTTTGTGCATGTTTTTCAACTAGTTGTCCCTCTTATTGGTGGAACAAAGATAAGTATCTGGAGCCCACGATCCTAATGCAGGCATATCGATGGATTGCAGATTCTCATGTAGGTCTTGTACCATGATGAGTCATGTGGCGCTACTGGCATGATCATCAGATGTACAGGACAAACATGGGGCTCAGAGAAAGAAATGGCTCCAAACCAAGATGAGCATGTACAGGTGCCATATCTTCAGCTTTTATTGTTAGGAATTCTCTTATCATGCATCTCTCATTCATTCTTTTCCAGGCTCGCACACATGCCCAACGAGTTTGAATCCTGCAGCTGCTATTGCCAGAATCAAGCCTGAGCTCACCTCAGAGTAGGAAGTTCCTTGCTCTCCCTCTTTTATGATTCATGCTCATGTTGCTCCCCCCCCCCCCCCAAATGCGCTCCAGCCTCTGAGTTTCCAGTGGTCGCAGCACAAAAGGTACACATGTGGGGTTAGCATGGTTTGATTGAATGCATCACTGGATGCCTTACAGTGACCTCCAAAACTATTGCAATGTTTGGTGAATTTTCATTGTCTAAGATATAGAGTATGACAGTGTGGGAATCATGCTTAGTCATAGTGGGACTAAATATAGTGCATGCTCTTGGCTACATTATTGCCCCCTATACCATGTGATTTTTGCAATAGTTTTACATCTTTTATAAAAAAATATGAAATCTCATTGAAATCACATGATAATATGGTAATGTTTGGTAATACAAATAAAGATAAACATATATATATTATATCTGAGTTTGAAATAGCTCTTGCACATCTTTATTTCCAATTGCATTATCATGAGATCCATTTTTCTTACTTAACAGAATACCATTCTCTCTATGCTTGATGCTGGTCACTCTTTTTTAGCCATTGCATCTGCAACTCATCTATATGCTTCTACCATCTCCAGACTTCACTCCAAGGAGTGTTCTGAGCTTCAGAAATCTATTGGAGATCATCTATCCAAGCTTTTCTCTGCTAGTATTCATTATGGCATTTATCTTATTTCTTCTGGAAAGGCAGAGAATGCTGTTCAGATGACCAAGGCTCTTACTGATATTGTCAATACACCTCTCTCCACCACCACAGTATGCTAGCACTTGAAGAAGGCTGGTATGAAGGCTATGGTCAAGTCAAAACACACTCTTCTTTTAGTAAAGTATTGTAAAGCTCATCTGAATTTTGCCTATGCTCATAAGGATTGGACTGTGGAGGATTGGAAGAGGCGATATGGTCTGATGAACCTAAAATTAACAACCTAGGGTCAGATGGGCACAAATAGGTGTGGAAAAAGGCAGGTAAGGGGCTCAGTGATAGGGTGGTGCAAGAAACAGTCAAGTTTGGAGATGGTTTCTTAATGTGGGGCTGTATGACTTGGCAGAGAGTTGCCTATGCTGCCAAGATTGATGGTAGGATAGATGGAGACATTTACCTTCAAATTTTGAAGGATGAATTCCTGAGTATTATGGTCTTAATTCATCTGACATTATTTTTCAGCAGGACAATGATCTTAAGCATACCTGCAGAAAGGTCAAGGAGTGGCTGGAAGAGCAGGATTTCAGGACTATGATATGGCCTGCACAGTCTCCTGACCTAAACTGCATTAAATATC
>JBBPKS010000452.1:0-12734 GCA_038089355.1 Pulveroboletus ridleyi | reverse complement strand
GGTGGTGCGTTGCGGACGCGCGATGGGTGTAAGACGGCTAACCACTTCATCCGTGATTGTCAAGACGCTTCTCCCGTTGGCTCCGAGCGATGATCTGTACTGGCGATCCCGCGGATTGTCTCGAAAGTCCAGCATCACCCAACGCAACACTTTTGTTTCATCATCTTCACTGGTTACCACAAGTGTGGCGACGATACGCCAGAGCGTCTCGTATACCGGAAGAATGCGATCCAAGGAAGATGGGAATTGGTCGCGGGGAAGCCATTCATATAGAATGCTCTGGGCTTCGGGGGGGAGTGTGCTGCTCCCCTGCCCATCGTCATAGAAGTCCGATAACGCTCCCGTAACCTGCTGAACGTTCTCAAACACGAGCGCGTCTGGATCCACACCCAGGAACACGATCGAGAATACCCGAAAAGTGACGCAGCGGGCGAACGTAGCAAGATTGATGTCGATTCCTGGATGGAGGTACTTTTCGGTGCTTGCATTTGACTCGCGAACGAGTATATTCCACCTAGACGTGCTAAAATCATTTCGTTAGGCACCATTTTTCTCTAAATGTCGGTTAAATTACCTCTCATTCGCGTCCATGATGGTGGTAAGTGGTTGTGCTTCTGGCGTCTGAAAGAGTCGTCTTAACGCCCAAGCGCGCAAGTATGTGAAAGATACTGGAACACGTGCAACCAGATTAACAGCTCTGGTTGCATATCCCCTCACCGTTGCCCTCAACCGGGAAATGGTCAAAAGAAATATCACCAAGAGAAGCAGTAACAGAAACAAGAGTTTTGACGACATGGCTGGTGCGTAGCTCTGTCCCGCCTCTTGGTCCTCCCTACATTATAAACAATCGGATACTCTTATCTTTCACAGAATCATCGACGCCACATGCAGCCCTTTGCATGCAGGTATTCCAGCGCCACTGCCAGCTTAATGACATCCTAACATTAATGCTAGACGTCAGGCGCATAACTCCGCTGAGAGTTGCCGCTCCGCGCGTTATTTCACCCCATGTATTCGCGGGGGACAGTTTTGGACTCCTGACTACCCGTATTCACAAGGTTCCACCTGGAGCAAAACAAATGTACCCGAGTCCCTGAGTACTTGAGCCTTGCCCAATCGCCCCATCTGGAAATGAACGGCTACTTGCCTTACCGAGCCAATGCCTCAGGCCTCAAGGCCTCAAGGCCCACCTTCGAGGATTATATCGTCGGTGTCAGCAGTTACTTCTACAATCGCTTTAATAATGGCGCGGTGGACATACTCCCGCTGCTGGTCAAATTCCCTCCCGCTTAGTGTCTTCCTTCACTGCCTGCAGTGGCCATCATGAAGGATTGCAATGTGGGTTCCATAGCCATGTCCGGAAACCTACGGGCCAAACCTTGAACGAATAGAGTTACTGCCTCGCCGACAGTGATTCATACGTTCAAAGGGCTGCGTCCTCGATGCAGCCACTCGCTGCCGTATTTCATATTTCCGTACACGCGGCCCATTATCTAATACCCCTTGCCAGCTGTGCTGTGGCTATTCACCCTAATTGACTAGGGATAGTCATCGAAGTGTATCTACTTGGACGGTCTGCTTCGTTTACTTCCCTTCCATTTCTCCACTTCATCCTGGGGATTCCCCACCCCCATTTCGTCGTTATCGAACCAACATGCTGTTTTTCTGTATTGACTCCTTTCATCATCAAGCTGATATGCTTGGCTGGACGGCCTGCCTTCGTGTTCCATTGCAAGAAGGAATGGTTTGTTAGATGAAATGACCTGGTATTAGAGTAGTCTCCCTGGGGACTGCCGCATCAGACTTCTGCTCGGTCGGTGGGGATCACATCGAGTCACACTTGTGACTTGTCACGGCTAATATCGCAGAAACTTCCTTTTTAGTCTGCTTTGCCATTTCTGTCTGTCCCTGTCCCTTGATAATTGGTGTTCAACAGACTCACTTGATGCTTTTCAGGGTCACTGTGTTAACAAACACATTGATTCTCATTCTATCACATTCTAGTTACACTGGTGCTCCTTTTTATGGTTTGTCTGTCTTGTGGGAAGGGGGACAATTGCTAAAGAAACCAGAAGCCACGAAAAACTGACAACATTGGCCCGAGTCGCACGCAAGGCAGCTGGAAACAACGTTTATTGACGGTCGTTGACACGATGTCGATGTGCCCCGCTTAATATTCCTTAAGCAGCCTCGACTTCCACTCTCCCCTGTCGTACAACCGTTTCAAACGTCGAATTTGCATAGACTCTTCGCGTAATCCTCGCTTTCTTTCGAGCTGGGAGACATCAGAGGACCGTAATTCGTCGGGTTCTTTCATCCCCCTGGATTTTTCTTTTTCGGATGGAGGTGCGTCGTCCACGCAAGAGCCGTGCTGCGCGGGCCGTTTAGATTTTATCAGACGCAGACGCGGTGGTCCAGACCCCGGAGATGAGCCGAGGACGAGTGGGAACGGCATCGAGATGGGTGGTTTGGTATTCATCGTTCGACCACTGCTCGTGAGCTGGACTTCGTGTGCCGATGCACGAGGGTCGGCGTCGTAGTCGATTTTGTTGTGGTCTGTGACGGCGAGAATCCAGGAGGCTGGCGGGCATCCTTGTGAGTCCCAGCGCGCTCGATACGGTTTCCCGAGGAATGTGAGGGGTACGTTTGGTTTAATTTGAGCGGACCCCGACCGACCGAGCACGAACGGGAGCAGCGAGGGAAGAGAAAATAGGCAGGCGAGGACAAGTATGTAAACCGCCGAGATAGACTTGGTCATAGTGGGTGATGAGCACGCTGTTCCAGCCAGCGCAGACACGATGCTCAGTCGTTGGGGCGTCGGATACTTCAGAACCACCCCGAGTAACGAGTGGTGGTGCAATGTGGTGTTGGCGGTGATTCGATCGTATGAGTTACAGAAACACGGCCTGCGTGTCGTTTCGAGAGGGGCGGTGTAGTGCGAATGGTTGGATAGAGAGAGAAACCGTGGCCAGCTGGTATTTAGCTGGCGCGTCGATATCACGTGTGATGATTTTATGACCTGCAATTCTGATCAAAAGTACGAGCGCCGGGAGGGAGAGATCTGTCTGAGGCAGTGAGGTTGGTTATTGCATGTTGAGAAATAAACAAGGGCACCCGTCATGAGTCTGGCTTTATGATCGCATATCATAGGACGAATCCAGCAACGTCGCATACTCTCCGCGGCTGTCCTCACATTTGACGCCTCCCCCCTTTCGTCGGCCTGGCCAGGTGGCTAGTTTCTAGGTTCCCTTATTCTATCACCACAAATCATCCAGATCGCAGACCACTCGGCCGGAGGGTCAGGTTTACTTCCCAAGCAAACATACATCTGAGACAGCCTACCTGCAAGTCATAAAAAACAGCGCACTTGCTGACCAATCCTCAGCTGAAGGTCCATCTGAGGATTTTGATCGGTCGGAAGGTCGGAAGGAGACGAAGCGAGTTAGACTTACCTATATGGGGACAAAACCGCACAGCTGAAGGCATGGCCATACCAATTGAAGCCTTTTCAGACCGATTGACAGGAGCCTACATCCTGTTCCGACCAAGATTGATTGAATTCTGAAGTTCATATTAATGAAACTCAACCACTCTGTTGCGTACCTGAATGATCTACTGAGCAATGGGTGGAAAGTGGCGGCCAGCAAAAAAAAAACATCCACTGTGATGTTTCCCAAGTTGGTGGGAGCCCGGTGTCACTTTTGCCGAGAAACGGATGCGAACTGGTTTGTGGCGCTCCCGCTCGCACTTCGGTAGATTGGCACACTTGGATTTGAGTCTTTGCAGTGAGAACAATTTGGTGGTTTACTTATGATCCGAAACGGAGTCCACCCTGAGGCTGCGAACGCCAGACTGAACGGCCCGGACCAAGCTCTCTCTGCTGGCATCGTGACTCACGGGGAACAATACATAATCCTCAGCTGAACGCCGCCGCCGCCAACCTACAAGTTCAAGCACTATAACCGAGAGGTTTCAACCTCGCTACGGTCGACAAAAAAGGAATGGTCTAATTCCATGTTCAACTCGGGCCCCCCTCCAACCACAACTCTCGAATGTTAATGAGCGGCGATGGAGTCATCAAGCGGTAACGCTACACAGCTGCTTGCAGATGCCAGTACATAATCCTTAGTTGAACCTGAAGTACCATGCCATCCGGTTCGTTTGACCCCACAAAAGGTGGAGATTGCAGTAGGCTACCGTGATTGAATGCTCAGATGGCAAATGACTCACTGGCACGGGGGGAAAGCTCCTCGAGGTTGAATCAGACAATAATGATGCCCCGCAATTCCGCACATAGTCCGATGTGGGGTGCGACTCCCCGCATCTCGTTCCGGTTCGTTAGTGGCGTTGCAACCTCGGCTCGCTTACTCGTCTCTTCGCGGCCCCTCAAGTTCCATGACCCTGGATATGATCCGGGCCGTAGTACTCAGCGGACTACCGGACGCGAATTGCGGCCGCTGATTCTCTTTTTTTTTTGAGATTGAATCCTGAACGTTTGAACTCCCGAAACTTCGCCCCTGACTCCTATTCGCTTGGTGTTAATAAGTGCAGTCATGGTTAGTCTGGAGATTTTGGACCTCACGAGAAACATGTGGCTCCATTCACATAGGGCGGCGCGCCGGTATATGGAGGTACCTGGGCCCGGATCTGAAAAACAATGAAAACGCCATCTTCCAAATTGAGGGGGGCTGCCAGTGGCACACTGTAGGGCCGTCTGATTCCGCCAAGCATGTCAGGGTTCCAGGCGCCTGCCATGATCAGGCCTTCGGGGCTCGGATAGAGGTGTACCAGACCTGGAATATGCACACTGGCACATGAAGGCACGCAACAACCCGGTCACGTGCTCTTCCCCACATATGGGTATTCAATTCAATGTTTCGTTCCTTCCACTACACGGTCAAGCCTCGAGATGCAAGGGTCCCCAAATTCCAATGATGTGACGTTACGCGAGCCTCTCGCAACTCGGGGCTTGACGAGAATTACCCATTCCCACCTTTCGTGACCAGTGTCTCTAGGGTCGGGCGGACGGACGGTACTTGGATCAGTGTGCCCACCAAGATCAGTGCACCTGCCCACTGGGCCGTAATCGAGGTGAATCACGATGCAGCAGAGACCCTCCCTCTCATAAACCATTGGTTGCTGGGTGGAGTCTGATGGCCGCGCTGATTGACCCAGTCTGCATCCAAGCCCGTTCACAGTGAGGGTGGGATTGGTTTCGTACTTCCATTTCTTATTTAACCAATTATAGAGTCCTCTTGTCTAGTAGCAGAGCCGGTGAGCATCGAAGCAACCCCACCGATCTGTCAAGCAGCTATGTAACGTTATCGCTTGACGACTCCACCGGTCACGAAGACAAGCGGGAAAAGGAATATCATGCTAGTCCGAAAAGAGTGTGAGCAATTGAGCCCCTCTCAATTCGACCCGTTTCGCATTACCGATAGGCTGATCCGAGGCTTTGACGGGTCACCATGATGCCGGCCACATGACAAGAGATTACACGACAACGCGATAATTGGTACGGACTATTCGGCACCTGCTTACTCTCCTTTGCGTTAAATAGGCCTCGAGATGTACTTCAAGTCCCACTGAAGCTCCTCTCCCATGCTTCTTTCCTTCCTCTCCCTTATTGGGCTCGCCGTTGCCTGCAACGACAATGAGAACCACGCTCGCGCTGGCTCTCTCGATGATCCTCCCCCGTATAGTAGATGCGACCACATAGTCCCTGCGCTTGTGCCGCCGAAAAATCCTCTCGTCTGGGGCGACTTCAATGTGATCCATACCACAGACATGCATGGATGGCTCCTCGGCCATCAGAAGTGCGGCTGGCCAGAGCCTAACTACAAGTGAGTTCCCTTCCGATCCCATGAGTGTGCGTGTGC
The DNA here is from genome assembly GCA_038089355.1 of Pulveroboletus ridleyi. Classification (NCBI taxonomy): domain Eukaryota; kingdom Fungi; phylum Basidiomycota; class Agaricomycetes; order Boletales; family Boletaceae; genus Pulveroboletus; species Pulveroboletus ridleyi. The sequence continues at coordinate 6,855 of JBBPKS010000452.1, read as the reverse complement.
TAGGCAGCCATATCGAAGCTGATGGCTCATGCAGTGGTGATCTCGGTGACTTTGCAAGCTTTTTCGAACATATGAACAAGACCGCTTTCGTCAGTTTCATACTGCTTTTTTTCAGAGCCTTCTTGCTAACAAAAAACAGGACAAGGACGTCGACCTTCTCCTTATTGATTCTGGAGATCTGCACGATGGTAATTATATGAAGAAAAAAAAATCCCCCTCTGCTCAATGTTTACCCCGCATGACGCAGGAGCTGGCCTTTCGGATGCCTATGGCCCTGGCGGTGTGGACGGTCACTCGGTGAGCTTTATTTTCTGAACTTGGCGATCCATGCTAATGGTATGCGTGGAAACAGTCGAACGAGTTCATTAAACGCCTCCCGTATGATCTGATGACTATCGGAAAGTAGGCCAAACATAGTTTTCATTGTGGTGATACTTCTTTGATGCCTACTCCCAATTAGCCATGAATTAAAGAACTACACTGTCACGTTTGACATGTATGTGCTTCAGAGCATGCAGTGTTATCCATGCTGACCGTTTCTTCATTATTGCTTTTCGTGTCGTCAATATCAACTAACTTGTAATCTTCTCATACTGTACTGAACTCGACAGGTACACAAATTTCGTCCCTCGCCTGAATGGTCGCTATTTGACTTCCAATGCTAACATCACGGTTTTTGATCCTAAAGGGAACAATGCAAGTGTGCCAATCGGCAGTGAGTGAATCTTTCTCCTGTCTATCGGCAGGATTGGCCCTTTGGAGTATAACTATTTTTTTGGACTAACGTCGCCGCGTGACTTGTGTCATAGATCGCTACACGAAGTTCTGGACCAGGAAGTGCGCACGTTTCTCTTGCCTTTCTCATTTGTTGTCCTGTTGCTCAGCCGATGCGTTGTACACAGAGGTCGCAGAGTGACATCCCTTGGTGTCCTTTATAAAATGACAACCGAAAAAAAAAGAGAAAATGCCGCTAACACCACCGTGCAAACCCCGACAGATATGGTGAAGGAGCCATGGGTAAGTGCATGACTTGTATCTACGACGATGCTTAATATTTGGGTCATACAAGTTTGAGGAAGCGATTAAAGACGAACCAGATGTATTCGTTCTGATTGGGTGTGTTTTGTGATTCTCATCGTGATTTGCTCTAACATGCATAAACAGCCATATGCCGTTAAACTCTGACGATTTCAATGATTGTAAGCCATGATGCGATCGATTATGGAGCTAATGTGAAAGAAGACATGACTTTTAGGGCAAGTGGTTGTGGACGCTGTCCGGCACGTGCATCCCACTACACCGATCTTGATTTTCGGAGGTCCGTGTGTGGTTTCTTGGACGTACGAACTGCTTTGGTGTCTTATTACCGCATACATGCAGGACATTCCCATGTGCGTTACTGTCGAAAGTACAGCAGCGACGGCGACGACGGCGACGACGGAAGGGCAGTAGGCCTGCAGAGCGGTCGGTTCATGGAAACGATTGGTACATTGTTGTTTCTATTTCTGGTTGGGTCAAACTTACTATCTCCACAGGCTGGATGAGTGCGTGACCCAATGTGATAAGATAACAAGGATGCCACTGAGGCTTTGTAGGCGCAAACCTCAGTGTTGCCATTGAAAACAAAAGCAGCCCTATACCCTTTTCTCGGAGGTATCTCGACCAAAACAAGGTTACCTACGAGGTACGCTACCAAACCGTATTGCATTCTTGGACACCACGGGTAAGACAATTTTTTAGTTTCACACAGGCACGACGAACGACAGTTTTCCTACTGATTTTGGGCGTTCTATCACCACCGGCATGGAAAAACTTGCTGCCGATTTCAATCTGACCACCATGTATGGTAATGCGCCCCAGAATTACGATTTTACCTGGTACGTCACGGCTCAATGTTAAAGCATTGCACTGAATATGAATATGTCGATGACCCACTATAGGAACACGTCCTCGCTCAATACAAGTGTGTGGCACTTGTATATGACAGAAGCCATACCATACGTCCTCAAAGACAAAAACCCACTTGCTCGAGATCCTAGCATCTTCATTGCGAACGAGGGTGTCATTCGATACGGTATCTTCAAGGGAACATTTACCAGGGACGACGAGTTCGCCGCCGTGCCATACCCTGATACATTTCTTTACATTCCCAAAGTACTCGTCAACGACAAAGAGCTTATGGACAAGCTAAACCCTCCTAAGCACTCCGGACCAGAAAGCTCGGGGCTACAGGACAGGCATGTCGGGAGTCATTATCGCAACTGGTTAGGAGACATGGACAAAGGTCAAGCAGGACAGACGACATGGAGCAGCGGCCAAGACGACACGCCTGGATATGTCACCGTTGACGTGAGTCCCATTCTATACGAGTTTGACATTTGATCGTCGCTGAACCGTAAACTTTCTCTCGCCATCAGAAATGCGGTTCCGATGGTGATGACATACCCCACAATTCAATACCCGAATTCATGGAGGCTCCGCACTATGTTAGTTCCAACGTAACTAACACGACCGATTATTTCGATGTGGTCTTTGAAGACTATATGCAAAAAACGATGTTGGGGGTCTTGAATGCTCTGACTGGAAAGAACTACACGGATAAAGATGTTTCATTGTACTCACCTATCCCATGCAATGAGGTGCTGGGTCTGTATGCCCAGGCCAAGTGGTGATTCCTTGAATGTGACATACTGTACGTTCATGTAGCGGATGTACGTGGAGGAGAGTTGCGTTTTAGTCACCGAGTTCAACACTCGGCGACGGCCCCTTGATAGTCTAACCAACAGCTAGTCAACTTTCACGCCTTGACATGTTTCCTTAACGTAGCCCATGCCCCATTCTTTCCAATTGTCCTACTTGTACGAGGTGTACCTATTCCGTTTCTCCAGTGAACTCGAACAATCGTTCCGTCTGTTCTGATTCTTTGCCCGTCGTGTCTCGCCCACAGCGGACCACAACCCGAAAGGCTCGGAGCCAGTTGGAGCTTCCTCGAATCGTCACGTGGCAGACTAAAACAGGCGCGCACCGCCATTGTAAGTTTTTCGGCACAAGTTTGTACAAGGCATCCTCCCTCACCACATCTCTTCCTGGGTCAATCGCAATGACAGTTCACTTGTGCCGCACCCTTGGATGAAGGGGACCTGACCAACCGAAGGGCGTAAGATCATCTTGTCCGTCTTGCGGAATAATTCTGAGACCTGCTTTTTTAAATGATGTGGTCACTGATGCCCTTACGTCTCGCAACTCAGCCTTTCGTGATCGGCGTCTCCAGAGCCGACCGAACAGACAAGCGTGCTTGGATCAGTGTGCCCCACCAATATTAGTGCACTGGGCTGCAATTGAGGTGAGTTACGACGCAACAGAGACTGTTTCTCATAAGCCATTGGTTGCTCGGGGGGTTTGACGGCAGCGCTGGTCGACCCAGTCTGGATCCAATCACAGTGCGGGTGGGTTCAGCTTCGGATTTTTATTCCTTATTTAACCAATTATAGAGTTCTCAATGGGAGTTGATGAGCGTCAAGCAGCTGCGTAACGTTATCGCTTTTCGGCTCCAACATCGGGTCATTCAACTCAAGTGTTGTGACTGGACGAAGACGAGTGGAAAACTGAAAATCTATGCTAGTTCAAAAAGAGAATGAGCAATCGAACCCATCCCTGGAACTAAAGCCCCTTCCACATTTCCGATAGGCGGATGGGGATTTACGGGGCCACCATGATGCCGCGGCCATATAACAGGAAGCGATTACTACAATTACGCAACAATGTCACAGTATCTGCTTACTCTCCTTTATGTTAAATAGACCTCGAGATGAAATGCATGCCCCACTGACGCTTCTTCCCCATGCTTCTACCCTTTCTCTCCCTTATCGGGCTTGCTGCTGCCTGCAGCGACAACGAGATCCATGCCCGCGCTGGTTCTCCCCATGCGTTTGCCTCGAACGACAGATGCAACATACAACCTCCGCTTGTGCAGCCGTATCGTCCTCTCGTCTGGGGCGACTTCAATGTGATCCACACCACGGATATGCATGGATGGCTCCTTGGCCACCAGAAGTGCAGCTGGCCAGAGCCTAATTACAGGTGAGTTCCCTTCCGGCCTGATAGGTATGCATGTCGAGGCTGATGGCTCATGCAGCGGTGACCTCGGTGACTTTGCGAGCTTTTTTGAGCATATGAACAAGACTGCTTTCGTCAGTCCCATACTGCTAATTTTTTCAGAGCCCCCTTGCTAACACGAAGTAGGATAAGGATGTTGACCTCCTCCTTGTTGATAGTGGGGATCTGCATGATGGTAATCACACGAAAAATCAAAAATTCCCCCTCTGCTCAACGTTTACCCCATATAATGCAGGAACAGGCCTTTCGGACGGCTATTCTGTCGGTGTGGATGGTCAGGAGGTAAGCCTTATTTTCTGGACTTGATGAGCCATGCTAATTGCATATGTGGAAACAGTCGGACAAGTTCATTCAGCGCCTCCCGTATGATTTGATGACTATCGGAAAGTGGGTCTAACATAACTTTTATTGTGGTGGTACTTCTCTGATGTCTGTCCCCACATAGCCATGAATTATATAACTACAGCGTCACGTTTGACATGTATGTGCACGCAAGCATATAGCACAATCTGCACTGACTGTTTATTTGTTATTTTCCTTCATATCTCCAATAATGCGTTGTATTGGATGGATGGTTTCGCCCCACGACGCGCTTCAACTTTGTGCATATTGGGTACATGCGGACTGACAATCATGGCATTTGCTCTGACCGTGCCATCCCACCTTTCTTCGACATTTTGATGGTGCACGCCCTGGTGTAAAACCGGTTTCCATACATTGGCAAATTTTCATGGTCAATTCAATGATTTCGTATTGTGCTGAATTTGACAGGTACACGAATTTCATTCCTTATCTGAATGGCCGCTACCTGTCTTCTAATGCCAACATCACGATTTTTGGTCCTGATGGAAAGCCTACGAATGTGCCGATCGGCAGTGAGTGTTCCTTTCTTCCATCTACCTTTGGGATTGGTCCTCTGGATTATAACACGCTTTGTTGACTAACGCCATAAATGGTAGATCGTTACACCAAGTTCTGGACCAGGAAGTGCGCATGTTCCTCTTACCCCCTCGAACATTGTCCTGTTGCTCAACTCACATCGCTCACAGGGGTCGCAGAGTGACATCTCTTGGTGTCCTTTTTAACATGACAGGCAAAAACGCTGCTCATACCACCGTGCAAGCCCCGAAAGATATGGTGAACGAGGCATGGGTAAGTGCATGGCCTGTATCTACGATGACGCTTAATATTTGGGTCGTAAAGTTTACGGAAGCGATTGCAGAGGAACCAGATGTGTTCGTTCTGGTCGGGTGTGTTCTCTGACTCTCGTTGTAATTTGGATTTGCTCTAACGTGCTTGAGCAGCCATATGCCAGTACCAAGTAGTGACCCGACTAATCAGTGTAAGCCGCGATGTGATCGATCTTGGAGCTAACGTGGAAGAAGACTTGATTCTTAGGGCAAGATGTCGTGGACGCTGTCCGGAACGTACATCCTACTACACCTATCTTGATTTTCGGAGGTCCGTGTATGGTCCCTTGGCCGTACAAACTACATTGGTGTCTTATTACTGCATATGTGCAGGACATTCTCATATTCGTTACTGCCGACAATTCAGCGGCGGCAGGGCAGTGGCCTTGGAGAGCGGTCGGTTCATGGAAACGATTGGTACATTGGTCTTTTCCATTGCTGGTTAGGTCAAACTTACCATCTCCACAGGCTGGATGAGTGCGTGTCTCTATGCAATAAGATAATAAGGATGACACTGAGGCTTCCTAGGCGCGAACCTTAGTGCTGCCAAGGGGAACAGCGATCCTATAGCGTTTTCCCGGAGGTATCTCGATCAAAATAAGGTTACCTACGAGGTACGATACCAAACCGTATTGCATTCTTGGACATCACGGGTAAAATGACTTCGTAGTATCACACCAACACGACGCACTCCAATTTTACCACTGTCTTTGGAAGTTCTATTACCACGGGCCTGGAGCAGCTTGCTACCGATTTCAATCTGACCACTGTTTATGGTAAAGCGCCCGAGGATTACGATTTCACTTGGTACGTCATGGCTCAGATTTAAAGCATTGCGCTGAATATGAATATGCTGATGCACGTGCCATAGGGACAACTCTTCGCTCAATAGTAGTGTGTGGCACCTTTTCATCACAGAGGCGGTACCATACGTCCTCAGCCAAAACAACCCACTTGCTGTGAATCCCAGTATTATCATTGTGAACGAGGGTGTCATTCGATACGGCATCTTCGAGGGAAACTTTACCAAGGACGACGAGCTCACTGCCGTGCCATACCCGAATCAATTTATCTATATCCCCGCCGTACCCGCCGACGCCGCGAAGCAGGTTTTGGATAAATTAAACAACCCCAAGCATTCTGTACCAGGAAGCTCGGGGCTGCGGGACAGGCACGTCGGGAGTCGTTATCCCAGCGCGCTGGGAGACATGCATGAACGTCAAGCGCGACAGATGGTGCGGAGCACCCCAGACCAGACGCTTGGATATGTCACTAGTGACGTGAGTTCCCTCCATCTATGTGAATTTGACTTTTGATCATTGTTGAACTGTAAACTTTCTCTCGTCGTCAGGAATGTGATCTTACGCACGATCAGAGTGACCCTGGTGATGACATCGTCCATACCAAAGTGCCTGATGTCAATTGGCCTTCGACATACATTGGCTCCAACCCTCCTGACACGAACGATACTATCGATCTGGTCTTTGAAAACTATACCAGCCTCAACAACCAGGTGTTGAAGATTTTGAATGACCTGACGCAGAAGAAC
>JBBPKS010000451.1:0-12734 GCA_038089355.1 Pulveroboletus ridleyi | reverse complement strand
AAAGAGGGTGGTGGGAGTGGAGATGGAGGCAGGGATGGAGATGGAGATGGAGATGGAGAAGTGGGAGGCCACATGGAGGGTGCAAGAGTAGCGCCATTGACTTCATTCTCGCCATTATTGTTGCGTGGCAGAGGTTCCACTGCAGACCGTGCCCCTTTCCCCCGCAAAATGTTGCACTTCCTCTCCCTCAAGTGGCCATGGTGTTCTTCATCACCCATGTCCTCTGCCTTCTGCTTATCTTTTTCCTTCCTCTGCCTCACCTTCTCAGCTTCACTGAGGTCGTCAATTTCCTCAACAATCTCCATCGCCTCGTTTGCCCCAACCTTGACCTTCACAGTGTCACAACTTTTTTTGGCACATGATAATGCCGCTGGCTTACCATTCTGGGCCGAGTCATGATAAGGCGCATTAAAATGGTATGGTAATGGACCTTACATCATGTACACAGCAGGTGCCAGTCAGAAAGGTGACATTGATGGTGCCTGTCACATTATAACGTGTTAGTTTCCGTGATAATCAATTACATACCCTGCCACACATATCGGGTATGTTTTGGAATCGCCTTACTTCTTCCCCGCATCTTTTTTCCCCTCAACCACCATGCCCGTCCAATGGAAGTCACCAAAAAAATACAAATATTCTGATGTAACGCTCAACTCCCGAATACCATGTCCAACGTGCGGGAAGTCATTCAAATGACAAGGGTTCAAGAAACACGAAGCAAGCTGCAAGGCTCAAGGAGAAGCGGAAAAGGATCGTATTCGAGCAGGATGTCGTTATGAGCGGGCACTGAATGGTGAGTACTGATACAGCTCTCATGTAACAGTCACTCTCTCTTATAATTATATTTGGAATGCAGAACTGCTTCCCCGGAATGCTGGTGGATCGAATGAGGTGGCAGCTGGTCCGGTCCCATCACGATTTCCGTCAACTGTGGGGCTCCTTCCAGCTGATGCAGATGATGAAGGTAATGTATCATTTCTTTTTTTCTTGTGATGTCATTACATTTGCACTGACATTTTCTGTCATGATGCTAGGTGCTCCTGCACTATTTGAAACAGAATCTCACGATCTCCCTCGCAGCCCAGGTTAGTATTATCGTCGGAATATTTGTTCACTTATTGATCTAATTATGAAGGGTCCAGTCTAGCGATGTCTATCGTTATTGACTCTGTTGACGACCAGCAGAGACCTGCTGATGCCTCCAACGAAAACCTTGCTGACTTCAAGACTGAGTATCATCCCCGTACCAAGCGGGCAACGCTTTTCCAAACATCCGATGCATTCCGTGCATGCAAAGTGCCCAAGCCTCCTCAAGATCCCACCCCTTGGCGACCATTCCGATGCAAAGGGGACTTCGAGTTTGCTGAGATTGCGCTCGATGCTTCGCTGAACAAGGAGCAGGTTGAGAGGCTTTTTGACCTCATATCTCGCGTGGCCAAAGGTGAAGCTCGAGTCACCATTCAGCATGAGGCCGAGCTTCGCAAATTCTGTGATATGACCGTGAAAGAGCTCACCCCTGTAAGCAAATGTGAAATATTCCGATTGCTCATAGTATAACTGGGGAGGGTACGTTGCTAACTAAGTTTATTTACAGTTTGTCAAGCACACGTTCTCTGTGCCGTATAAGAAGGAGGAGCTCTCCTATAACGTCCACGTCCGATCTGTGTGGCAGTGGGCACTTGACCTTTTGAACAACCCCCATCTCGCGCCCCACTTCATTTGGGATGCTGAACGGTTGTACAAACAAAATGGTGTACGATTTGATCAGTTCTATGATGAGCCTTGGACGGCAGACCGATGGTGGGACATTCAAGTAAGTTGTATCAGAAACAAGTGTTATCTGTAGTTTTACATGTGCGTGCTTGGATTGTAGTCTGAGTTACTTTCCTCTGTTGAGAATGCTGCCCCGCTCACATTTATCCTCTATGCCGACAAGTCAAAATTATCATCGTTTGGGACCATCAAAGGGTACCCAGTCATCGCACGTTGTGCCAACCTCCCCTCTCACATACGAAATGGCAAGGACGTTGGAGGAGGTACCATTGTCGGATGGTTACCAATTGTAAGTCACTGAACAATAGACTCATCGGTGCTAGCTGGACTGACATTGCATGTTGATAGGTTCCCGAGGATGCCAACGAAGAAGGAAAACTTGGATATACGACACTGAAACGTGCTGTATGGCATGAATCATTTCTCAAGTTGCTCGAGGAAGTCATAGCGCATTCAAAAACAGGGTTTGTGCACGTTTGCCATGACAAGGTCGAGCGGTGGCTATTCCCAATCATTTTGATCCTTTCTGCAGACTACGAGGAACAGTAGATCACTGTTGGTGATTTCTTTGATGCTAAACAACTTTACACAGGTGTATGATGTCACTCATCCGTGGCCGCCTTGGTAAATGCCCCTGTCCCATATGCTTGGTCCCGCTCGAGGATCTCCATGACCTTTTGAAGTCGTTTGAAGTCTGATCACAAGAGCAAGCAGAAGCTACATTCAAAGTTTGGCTACAAGACTGACGTATTGGAGAGGAGAAACTTAAGGAACTCGGACTTCGTCCTGTCCCGGTGTGCAGCGACGCGAGAATTCTTGCATCAAGCTGATTCACATTTCGAGCCTACACTGATCTCTTCATCTTAGAACGTGTTTTGGCTTATTCTATTCTCCGACCCTCATCTCGCACTCAGTTTTGACATATTACACTCGTTGCACTTGGGATTATGGGACAAGCACATCTTCGAAGAGATCAAGAAAATTCTAGCCTTTCTCGGTCGAGATGTTCAGGCTATGGTCGAGAAATAGTAAGTCCCGACATCTTCAGCACATTACCATATTGATTTCCATCACTAAAGTGTCGCTAATTTTCCCACATGGCAGTGACTCGCCCACTTCAAAACTGTTATAAACATTACCTTCAATGATGGAAATAAAATGCGTGACCTTGCAAAGGTATGTGCTGATTCGCAATGTCATAGTCCATGGTCCAAATCACACTGACAACGACACCATGCCACAACAGCAAATATTTTACAGTCTACTGTATATCTTTGATAGGAACAAGGTTCCTGAGGGCTATGCCTTGTTGCGGATGCTCAAAAGTTATCTTGAGCTTGATCAGCTAATCGGTTTAAATGTTCACACAGAAGGCACGCTCTCGATGATCGAGAGTGAACTCCTCAAATTCAATGGGATTCTGCAGGTAAGGATCTAATGCTTGATCTAGCATTAATAAATACTTAGACCTAATCTCTAGGAATACATTGAGTTGGTGGGAAAATCAGAAATACAGGATTTGAAGGTGAATTGGGACTTTCCCAAGACTCATCTGTGGAAACATATAGTACGCGATATAAGATCTAAGGGCGTTGCACGAAACTACAGTACGCGCCCAAATGAAAGTATGCATGGTGCATTGAGAGTGGCATACAATCGTTGCACTAATCACAGAGATGTCGTGAGCCAGGTATGTTTCGGTTGAATACTATCCTGATTTTGTCAATTGACATCAATGATCCAGATTCTTCGTGCTGATCACCACACACTCGCTTTAAAGCTCATCAGACAGTCTATCAACCCTCAAGATGATTCTGACGTGGTTGGAACCAACAGGGACTCAGACGCTGACATCTCTGACTCACCATCTACCCTTGGTTCAAAGTGCAATCCTTTACTCATGCAAATGCTTGAGACAGACAACCCGAGAGAGAGTGCTTTTAGTGGGATCCGCAAAAAGTTTACCGAGTTTATCAATGCATCAGTTCGTGGTTGGGGGTACAAGAGCGTCAGCTACATCAAAATACCACCCAATTTTGAGGCGAGTTGTCACTTGGTATTTATTGATCGAGAGCTAAATGAGATTGTATTCAAACAGATAACTGAATACCAATATCTCAGGATAAACTACGGATCAACCATGGACTGGTGAGAGACAACTGATCACCTCTGATGCAACCTGTCATTCTTCTCAAAACCACGTTATGACTGTGCGCTCATTCAATTCACTCAGACAGCAGTCATGTTTGTTCACCTCATCCTCATCTTCACTTGTCACATTCCCGAGCTAAATGGAACGTTTGAGTTTGCACTTGTGCAGCCATTCACGAGGAGGACTGGAGCTTCTCACCGATTGGATCGTGATCTCAATCTCATCCGCATCAAGGCCGTCGCTCAGTCCTCTTCCATTTTCATCCCTGTAGCATCAATTATTCGTGGTGCTGTCCTAGCTCCCGACCCCGAAAACACAGAGGAGTTCATTGCCTTCACTCATCTTGACGATGACATGTTCCTCCACCTCAAGGATGCTACACTTTCTGGCCCGTGACACAGCCTAGACCTAGTCTGATGTAAGTCATATTCTCTATACATATCGGGTCTGGATTGATACATGATGTGTGGCAGGACAAACCAGTGCGGGACAATCAACAAATTCTGTTTAATGACACGAGCTGGCTGGGGTGATAAGGTAGCATGACAACAAGAGAAGTCAGAAGGGGTGTTTAGTAGTTGATATAGAAAGGTTGAACGGCTTCATGAATAGCTATGCAGAATTCAACGTGGATGTAGGACTCCTCTGGAGCATACCGATCCCATGATTAGTCATTATAATACATCCGGCCCTCATCTGAATTGACTTTCCGAGCGATTCAACTTTCTACGAGCCCTGTACTACTTGACTAAAGCCTTCATACTGTAATAGGCGAGTACCGGATCACTCTGAACCTCATGCTTATTAGAACAAGAAAACTAGTGTTGTGACAAAAAGGACATGAGGTCTACGTCCGTCTTGTTCGTTTGGGTACATTTTGATTGAATTCACTCGCCTGTTTCTTCGTACCCTAGCACTGCCGCAATGGAAGGTATATCAAGACCTGCTCGGTGAGCTTTCGACCCTTTACTGGTTCATCTGGGCCCACGTCTGACTGCTTTGGCTTTCCGCCTCACTCTATTGCTCAGACTTTGTTCAGAAACACTTCCCAGTCTTGCCATCTTTGTTCTTGTTATGTGTCATCCCCGGCATCAAGATAATGGCGCTATTGATGTACTCAGCTCCGACAAGAACTCTGTTCCAGAGATCGAGGGTTCCAGCGAGGATTCAGAATGCAGCGATGCTGAGCAAATTATGAGTGCCTTGTGCATGCCACCACCTGATGCAGAGGTACCTGAGCTACGCAAAGTAAGTATACAACTATTAGTACTGTTCAGTTCTAATGTATATTCATTGATTAACCTTGCAGGTGCTTGCACTGTGTCAGAAGTCTTTGACAGAAACACGTGCTAAGCTGAAGATCGCCATGAAGGATCTTCGGACCCTCAATGCTGCCGTACCTCAAAAAAAGCGCAGGGGCGTCATGAATAAGACGGAACAGCTGAATGAGAATATCAGACGCGTAGCGAAGAAATTCGCCCTGTTGCACCGTCTCTGGATCATCAGCGGTCTTTTCCCAATCAAGAGCAGCCTGAACCCTGACGTTGACCTCTTCAGTGTGGACCGCTGGGACTCGCCTGAGGCTAAACGTGATGCTGTTCTTACCGAACTTTTCAGGATCACACCCAGGCCTTTGCACAAGGAGATGGTAAAGTATAAATTTTTTGGGTCGGTGGTGAGTGATTCGAGTCTTTTTTATTCGTTCCCTCTATGCCAACCACGTCGGATCAGTTCACCAGCATCCTGAATCAGGAGAGATCCAACATGCTCCGCGCTGTCAAGGAAGCGTCAGTTCTTGTCTTTGCTCCGCTAAAGGTTCCCGACACAACTATTTTTACCTCGACTTCCCGCAAGCGAGATGATCCAAATATGCAGCGACTGTCGAAGAAAGATGGCATGTACCAACGTGTCGCTCCTATTCTATTTGCAAATCCAAATCAGATGACGGGCAATGGATATCTCAGGAGCCCTGTCCTTGCCAATGTAAGTTAATCTTACTCTTCGATGGTGCAACCATTGCATTGTAATAACTTTGTCAGATTCTTCGTTTGCTTATCTTTGGAAAGAATTCACTCACAAAGGAGAAGGCTTGTGGAGGACTGAAGGCTCGGGGCCAAATTCATGGCATTCACAGTGTGATGGAAGGACTCATAGCATTGGCTGCGATATTTGTGCGTGAATTTATTATATATGACTTTAGGAATAAGTCTACTCAATCACATTCCAAAGGCGCGTTATTTGCTCATGCCAGATCCTGAACTCCAATCTGTGGGTAGCGAGACAAAGATTCCTTATGAAGCGGATTATGACTTCTATCTGCAACATCTGTTCAAGCGCTCCGACTGGGCCGTCGAGACCATTGACTTCTTCAATACGGAGATCTTCGGGAAGAAAAAGGAACAGGATCCGTCTAGTGCAGAGCAGACAGCACCTTCTGTCCCTGCTCGTACTTGGGAAGATGATTTCCTTGACAATCTGGGCAATGTGGAACTGCTGGCACCAATGCTGATCAGTATGCCGACAGGTCCCCTTGACGTGGATGACTTTACTTCTGCAGAGTTTGGTCCAGGGCGCTTGCTGTCCTCTGCTTCTCGCTTGCCGGCTCACTCTTCTGCTCACCATTCACATCCTCATGCTCCTATTCGCGATTCGGTGTCTCCCCTATCTGCTTGCCATTCATCTCCGCCTCTATCGGCTCATTCCTCTGTGCCCTCTTCTCCATCCCATGTGGACGCTCCCCAGGTGGCAACTTCCAACTCTATGGTGGCCATTCACAATCATTCCGGGGCCAGGCTATCATCTGTGTCGAGGCTACAGGTCGAAGTTGGAGAAATGAGCATTAGTGGCACTTCAGACCCTAGGCTCAATCCTGTCAATGATGCTCGAGCAGCACCAACATTGACTGGTCACCGTGTTACCTCATCTCATTGTGCACCAGTCCCTGTCTATGTTCCGGAGTCGTCTGTTCCCCCTGCTAGCTCTGAGCCTCTTGTTCAGAAACATACCACCCGCGCGCGTGCGAAAACCAAGAAATAGGTTTTTGCTCCTTTTCTATACCAGCTTCACATAGTTGACCATTTGTCGTTCACTAAGCTTGTTGGACAGTGTGAGGGTGATGTAGTTAATATTTGCTGGCTTTCCCTTTCATTGTAGTAGCCACTAGTATGTCGAATGTCAACCGTCTGAAATGCTGTCGGGCCTATGGTGCTAGATGTGCACATTTTATTCCTCTCTTCTCGCCATCTCGACCACTGGCAACCCCACATGACAATGTCTTGGACGCACCATGACATCAGACGTGTCTGAATCATGTGTATTCTGAATCATTGACAACGTCTTCTACTTCAGGCTCTTCATTCACATTCACATCTGAGTCGTTACCCATTATGACAAACATACTACTGTACTCCTGGACCTAGCACCCAGTCCAGCCTAAGCTGACAAGCACAAGGCGCTCCTCCAGGGATTCGTCTCACTGGTATAGGAATGCAACGAACCACCTCGGGAAAAGGCTGGCCATTATTGGCGCTTGTACTTCAGGTGTGCACTGCTTGTCCCACTGACTGTCTCTAAAGCTGATGACCATTAGTGTTCGAGTTTCATCAAGACCTGGTTTTGTCAACTCGCACAAAAGGTGAGGGAAAGCGCCCTCTTGTATCTAATGATTATTCGTCTCTACCTAGGTCTTTTATACGTCACGCTGTCACAACACCTGGGATTTGATATCACTGGTAAGCCGTCTTGGCTAGAGGTCATGATGGTTCAGTGGAATCCGACGTACGTCATGTCTACTAAAGAGGGGATGCCCCGTTTTCTAGGTGACATTCATTTATTGTGTCTGCGATGACTCGCTGATAAATACAAGCACTTTACCATGAGGGTGGTCCGCTAACTGACTTTGCATATCGCATGGGTGTGAAGATGATTCCAGGCATGTTCCCTACTATTTCAGCACGCATTTCCATCCATCGGGTGATAAATCAGAGTTGAATTCTCCAAAAATACGCTGCAGACTATTGGACACTGCTGGGAACAAGGCCCTGCTTTCCCCCACTGACATCTTTCAGCTCGCCAACATTGCCTACTATCATATGAGGTGTACTACCCAAGATCAGTCCCTCATGCATCAGGTATAGTCTTTTTTTCAAAGATCTGTTTGACTTACAAATCAAGACGTTACAAGTTGTCCATTTCCACCCCAGGAAAGCTCGTTAACTAGGTTCCCAGAGTAGAGTTCAGCATAGAGTCTTTTTGCAACTCTCGCACTCTCTTTAAGCTAAGCCCCCTTGCTTCAAGTTTTGTCGTCCCTGTAGTCGCTGACAACAGACTGTGACTCAACAGGCAGTCGACTGAGATGAGCCTTCAACAGCGGCTCCTGACCATAATTGACCTTACCGCTCTATCCCCCATCTCAGACAATGTCATCGTCACCTGTCTACGCAAGCGCTTCATGTCTGATAGCATCTACACCAGTGTCAGTCCCTTTGCCATCGTTGCTGTCAATCCCCACAAATACGTCCCTTCAAATGCCGACTCGATTCTCCAAAAATACGCTGCAGATTACCAGGACACATCTGAGAACATCGACCTTACTGCTCTATCCCCCATCTCAGACAATGTCATCGTCACCTGTCTACGCGAGCACTTCATGTCTGATAACATCTACACCAGTGTCAATCCCTTTGCCATCATTGCTTCAATCCCCACAAATACGTCCCTTCAAATGCCAACTCGATTCTCCAAAAATACGCTGCGGATTATCGGGAAACATCGACCTTACCGCTCTATCCCCCATCTCAGACAATGTCATTGTCACCTGTCTACGCGAGCACTTCATATCTGATAACACCTACACCAGCGTCAGTCCCTTTGCCATCGTTGCTGTCAATCCCCACAAATACGTCCCTTCAAATGCCGACTCGATTCTCCAAAAATACACTGCAGATTACCGGGACACATCTGAGAAAAAGGCCCCACTCCTACCCCACATCTTTTAGCTTGGCAACGATGCCTACTACCACCTGAGGTGCACAGCCCAGGACCGGTCCCACACCTTTAGGTAGGTCTGTTTTTTCAGTCTTTGCTTGGTTGCTAACACAGTATTGATTTGTAGTGGTGAGACCGGCAGTGGAAAGTCGGAAAGCTGCTGACTCACTAGTACTCACTATCAAGACGTTACTCGAGCTGTCTGTTTCCATCTGGGAAAAAAGGGTGCCAAGCTTGCCACACATGTGCCCACAGCAGAGTTCATCATAGAGTCCTTTGGGAACCCCTTTTCGATCTGAATCCCTCTCGTGTCGGAAATTATATAGAGCTCCAGTTCATTGATAAGGAGCACTTGTGTATCATCAAATCACTGGACTACTAGAATCATGAATGCAACACCTGGTGAGCGAAATCTCCATATATTCTATTACCTGATGGCTTGTGCATCATCGGAAGAACGTCAACATCATCCGTACCTTACTAACAAGACCTAGTACTGATATCTTGGCCATCACGGTGGTGCAGCTGTCCGGTCTAACGGTGTCTGTGACGACGATATCAATCATCTCAAACAACTCAAATCAGCACTCAAGTACTCAAGTCCATCGGCTTATCCAAGCAACGCATCACTCAAACATGCCAGCTCATCGCAGCTATCCTGCACCTGGACAATCCTGAGTTCACTATTGACTGTGGTTATATGCAGCTGTCGTTCGTAATGTGAATACCCTCTTGCTGAGCGCTGACTCTTGCCATTCTTGGTGTATGGCCTCAAGTGCTGGAGAACTCACTCGCTTACAAGACAAAGAGCTCTGCACTGTCTTCCTCGACCTGACGATTGTGATGATCTTACCGAGACCCTCTACTCTCTTATTTTTGCCTGGTTGAATGATCCCATTAACCACATCTCTGTTGTGATAACCTTGACATCTTCATCGGCCTTTTTGATCTCCCCAGCCCTGGGACAGAACTTAGATTTTAATATATTCGAATGCAGCTTACGCTACTAAAAATGTGGTGCAGTGGTAAATATCATATGAGATTAAATGTGCAAGTTTTGCCAATCATACCATACTGCCCGACTGAACTGATCCGATGAACTAAACCGTTCATGATGAGTTCATGATATCACACTGATACGCATCGTTACGGGGGCCTTATTAAGCAGTATTTGTCATTATTTGTGGTGATAATTCAAGTTCAACTCATTGACACACGCCATAATTCTTTCAACTTCATTTAAACTCTTCTCCGCTGTTGAAACGTTGGCAGCTTAGCACGAATCCAATAAGACTTCTGAATCATCGACCTCACCATCACTGACAACATTACAGCTAATGACTACCCAATGCATTCTTCGCTTCAGGTCTGACTGCTAACTGGCGAAGGCAGGGCAAGTTCATTATGACATCGACATTGCAATCTCCACACCTTCCTCCCCGCTCAAGATGAAGCCCACCTGCGGTGTTCTTCCCACCATGCGCATGTACTTTTTCTCCTTTTTTCTCTGATTCTCCACACTCACTTTTTCGCTCATCCCCATTCCCAACAACCGTCCCCTTTCTCCAAACAAATCTGACTTTGCACCCTCGGGTGGTTCTTCCCCTGTGGATGCCATCTCATCTCTCCCTTGGCCCCTTCCACTCCAGGCCAGAGTTCTGGTGACGAGATTATACCCACCACCAATGTCATCAAGAACATACCTTTCAATGTCAAACGTAAAACCCTTCTTGATATCATTGTACGTCCATCTCCTCCCGTTGATCATTCTACTGACCTCCCACATCCTTCCAGGCATCCTCGTACCCCATATAATATGCCTTCAATCACCATCTCGATCAACAGGGCTCCTTCCTCAGCCTGGCCTTTGCCAGCCCTTGTCAGTCTGTCAGTGCCGATGCCATCATGGTCATGTAGGAAGTGCTAACACAATGCTTTCACACAACTCAGGCTCATCAGCACGACTTAGCCCATGATCGTTTCGACGAGGACAATGCCAGCAAGTCCCGGTGACTAGGGGGCGCATGCACCCATATGTGGCTGAGCCAGTCAACGATGCCAATGTGACCCACTCCTCAGCAGACACGACATCAAGTCTATCCAGGTGTGCAGTGCGCAGTACAGACGGCACCTTGAAGGATGGCGTTGTGCTCCCAGTGCTGCTTCGCTGTGCGAGCGTAAGCATCTGCAGCATTTATGCATCCACCTCAGATGTGTGATGGACGGCTTCCAAGAGTCTTGGACGATGGGGCTTGTGGTCATGCTCGGCTTGCGGTGGGTGCTCTCATACTACAGACTCTTTGCAGGGCTCATACAAAGACAGGATCTGAAAACTCTCGAGAAGCTCATATGTCCTTGGGTTGAATTGAATCTCTTTTTTTTTTATCCCAGTAAGTTGATGATCCTGTCTTCCAGTATCAGCGGCTGAATTTATCTCCTTGGTAGCTTTCTCCTTGCTCTTGGACTGTTATTCACAATGTCGCCAACCTGTTGTGAATAGTGTCGGGGGTATTGTTTCAGTCAATGTAATACTGCTACAAGAACAAATATCATTTAAATATCATTTTCAACCTAACGAGTGAATAGAATGGAGCGCTGCGGCCTTAAGATGACTTGAGATGAATATGATCACATGATAATGCCTTGAAATGCAGGCCATCCATTATAAGCCATGGAAATGCTATGCACATCTTATCAGTAGCAGAGCCCGCGGTAAGATTACAGACGCATGATAATGAGCGAAGTTGGTTGTCATGCCATGATCATGAAGAATGTGCCTTATTATAATGACTTAAAATGGCACGTGGGAAGAGGGCGCCTTATAATGTATGACCATGACTAATCATGGCTGCAAAAAAGTTGTGACAAGGAACTGTGCTGTGCTGAACCAGTCCGGTGGTGTGACAATCGCTGCGACTCATTCCCACGTACACTGCCTTTGATTCCTTGTATCAGGGATGACCGGAGAAGTCTTCATCTTGCCAGTGGGTGATCCGATGCCATGCAGGCCATTTGGAGTCTTCTGACTGCCAGAACAGGTCAATTGTGATGAGGAGGGTGGAACATGGTCCACCAATCCTACAACTTTTTGAACAGTGGTTTTGTCAACGTCAGTAAATGCCCACTAAGCAGCAACACACTGTGGAAAAAAAGAGGCTCACCATGGCAGCCTTGATCAGGTTGACTGCAGTGAGCCATTTGTCCCGCAGGGGCACGTGCGTTCACATGATGTTCATTATCAGCATTGTTTGGGCTCAAATACAGTCAATGGCGGCCTTGGCATCCATGGAGAGCATTGTCAATGAAGGAAGCAAGGTGGTTGGTGAGGGTGTATTGTGGATGTCGCGGTGGATGCGTCGTGGGGCGGACTTCACACAGCTTCAAGAAAGGAAATGTTGGATGCACGCGTCATGTGGTGGCACTTGAGTGGTGTGTACATAGGCTTGTGGAAAAGACACTTTGGGAATCGAATTTGATTTCATAGAGCCTACAGATCTTTGAAGGCAGAGGAATTCATTCCTAACACTCACAGGGTCCAATTTTCGGCCATTGGTATTGATATGTAATGTGGTCATGCACAGTGTGGGTTATCCTAACAAAGTGGACAGTCAAAATGCATTCGATTTCGCCATGAGGGTCATCTGCCCAAATGGCCCATGCGACAGATCATGACGAGGACACAAGTATTGATGCGTTGTAAGACAACGATCCTTTCCGGGATGGAAAAGGATCTATGAAAATGGGTGCGAGTGTACTCGACCCAAGGGAGGGTGTCAGATGGCAGCAGCCCGAGATACGGACCTGAGTGAAGAATCCCTCA
>JBBPKS010000450.1:0-12756 GCA_038089355.1 Pulveroboletus ridleyi | reverse complement strand
CCTTTTCCTCCAGTTCTGCATCCCACACGCTCGCACCACCACCATGAATCCCACAAGCGATCCACTTGCCATCCTTTGACACTGTGATGGCCACCACATCTATTCCTGTTTGCTTTGTAACTTGGTGACCATCTTCAACTCGCCATTGCTGAATCCCGTGCTCAGTCCCACTTAAAAAGTACTTTCCATTGGCCTGGAATGTGACCGCTTGCACCCAGCCAGTTGAATGACCAGTGTCGAGTGACATAGTTTGGCCTTCCTGAGTGTCAGCATTGCTCAATCACTCCTCAGAGTCACTACGCACTCCCATTCGTTGACAACATCTTTCAACAGTACAAAAGTCGTCGGAGTCGAAATGTCAAGGAACAAGGCGTTTTGGTTCCCTTGTGATGCTCTCGATACATATAAGGTCTGTCCACACAGCTCTCGTGGCCTTGGCGCCTATCCTTACTTGAGTCTCGCCAACTCGTCAGGATGACCGGGTAAGCAGTCACTGGAGGTGATACTCATCATCGTTACTACAGGTAGTCTCACCCTGCGACCTGCGAGCAATCGCCATGTCTTGGTTAAAGGGCTCCGTTCGCAATGACTGCGTACAGCCCAGCTTGTGTCACGCTGTGCACAGAGTGCGGCATGTTCTCAGACTGCGCCAGACTCAAACCCCGGGCCAATGTTCTCCATAGAATGTAAGACAAACATATGTGGCTCCGGTTGCACTTACACGCATGGTTGGGCTTGCAGAACGGTCCAAACGACGCTCACACGTTTCCAAGTGACCCTTACCGGCGGCCCTCCCAGGCAGGCCGAGTCACCGGATGTACTGTCACTGAGGTCCAGTCCAGCGGACAGTACCATCGATAGCCTATGCGCGAAGCAAGTTGACGGGATTCTTATGGACCTGCCATCACATGTCGCACGATTGAACTGGATGCGGATGTGGCGATGAATGTCTCATTGGGGGAGGGAGGTGCCTCGCGGGTGGGTAAAGTCCCTATTTCAACAGCCGATCGCAGGAGAGTAGCATCCGGACGGGTCTCAGTGGACCCGGGGTGGGTCATGGCAGTATCTGTGCCCGTATTGGAAACTGTCCCTGACGAGTACGTGAAAGCATAGTGAGAGCGCCTCACGGGTGGTGGCATGTCTACCCGCGGAGAAACCTCTTTCTGAACGCTGGACTTGTCCGGCGCATCGCTGTCGGATGTGTACACACTCTGTTTCGTACGGAGGTCTTGTAGGCCCGCGTGGGGCTGCTTCGAATGAGCGAAGGACGTCTTCGGGTCCTAGGGAATCGACGGTCGGGACTGGCTTCAAGCAGCACAACGATGGCTGTGGCTGCGTAGTTCGGTATACGATGACGATAGTGCGAAGCGGATCGTTGAGCAATGTCGGTGAGGAGGGAACGACGGCCGTTTCTGGCCAAGAGGCAAAACTGGCCAAGGTCCAACGACAAAGTCAGCAACGTCCTAGGCAACGAAGGAAGATAAACCATTTCTCCGGAACCCACCTAATTTGTACCTAATATCCACTGCAGCGCAAGATGTGCCGCTGGATCGATCCTGTACTCTGATGTCGGGAAAATCAATGTCAAAATGGGAGTGGATACACGAAACTTCCAGCGCGCAGTCAGAGCACTTCAGCTGGACTGGATTCGCGCTCTGTGCTCTTACCATTGTGGTCGCGTGAAGGGACTTTGTCCGCAGAAATGTCTGAGATGGTCAAGTTCCTGCTAGCAGTTTGACATCCGCAATTAGTGAGTATGTACATACGCTAAACTGAATCGCTCGCATCAGTCCATGACATGTGCACCGGAATGAATACAACACATCCATGCGGGTAGCCGTACTCTGACCGAGAGCATCACGTCGTGTGAACCTTCTTGATGCTGATCCATTGTGAGCGCGATGACGAAGTGAGACGACATTGTACGCACCATAACATCGACCCCTGGCTGAGATGGATCGGTCGTTTGTTGCACCTAAATGAATGTGAGTGATCGTGACAAAGTCCACGATATTGAAAGGTTGACATACTGGCTGTCCTGTCCTCGGATCCGCAGGATGTTGATCGGTACGAGTAGCTTCCTGGTCCTGATGGTTGGGGAGAGGGGCGCGGGGAAGTCGTCGAAACTGTCACAAGTCTTGAGTCACAGTATACGAACATGAGAAATAACAGACTTTTCGCTTCCCTGCTGCCGTTCGCTAATATGTTGTATTAGGTACACTGCTACCGATCGTCTACCGAAGAAGAGCACTCACTGGCTTGCGTTGGCCCGCAGCCATTCTGGAGGGACCCTCGTTTGTGGCATCAGTGTTTGACGGCTCACGCGAAGTGAGCCAACGAGGCAGGGGAAACTTTCCTGAATGGTGGTTGGAGGCGTGTGAAGCGGGGTCCCTCCTTTTCCATGATAGCATGTTGAATATTGAGCGAGCCTGGTGTAAGTTGTCAGTGGTAGGCGGCAATGCGTCATCCTCGTGGGGATGGGTAGAGGCGACAGGTGATGGCAGCTGCAACAGCATCAACATGAATGAATCAAGATAGAAGGACCACCAACCGCATCATAGTCAAATTGCGGAGCGGGTGTACTCGACTGGATCTCGAGCTATAACATTATGTGAGCACTTGCTTGAGAGGGAGACAAATGAACAAGTACCTCGAGAATGGGAGTGCCATCCCTGTCCTGTTGTGATTGCTCTCCAGGAGATTCCTGGTGTGTTTTGTCAATGTTGAATGTGCAGGAACCAATGAAGACTTACATGGAATGGGCCATATGACTCGGGAAGAATGTCCTGGAGGCGATGGAGGACGATTTTCCCATCTTGGTACCCAGCTGCCAGATAGCAGTTGTCTGGGGACACTGCGATTGACCGTATCACTTTGTCCCCATCAAGGACAGAACCAACTTGAGCGAGTGTTGATGCATCTAGGAGCGTGACCCCTCGACGTATGACAGTCGCGATGAACTTGCCATTTGGGGCTAGCGCGACAGAGCAGGTGCCCTCATCGTCATCGGAGAGTGTCAGCGACTCAGCGAGTTGGGATCCATCGGAGGCATTGAACAACTTGACTTTGTTGTCCTCCGAAGCTGCAAAGAGACCCTCACCCGACCATGCAATTGGGGTGACAGGAATCCAACCTGGTAAGGCGGCGTTGATGGTGATGAGCCACTCTCCGCTGTGGCTGTCAAGAATATGGATTACCGCGAGAGCCTCGGCGGCGGCGAGGCGGTCGCCATCCGGAGAGAATCTGACGCCGCTGACAATCTGGTTATGTCCGAAGCCGACGAGTCTTTCTCCGCTTGCGATGTCCCAAATACTTGTCAACTCTTCCCATATCCCAGTCGCGAATCGGGTCGAGTCGGGAGCGACGTCGACTGAAAGCACGTAATGTTCGCCTTCCACATGGATGGCCTTGTCGTGTATCTCCGCATCCCATACGCTCGCCCCTCGCATAGTCGCAACCACGACCCACTTTCCATCACCAGACACGGCGATTGCATTCACACTGAGTCCTGTTGTCCCTCCAGCCTCTTGACCATCTGCATATTGCCATCGCTGAATCCCCTCTTCAGCCCCGCTCAAAAGGTGCTTCCCGTCCAGATGGAAAGCGAGCGCATATACTCGGTCATTGCTACCAGTGTCAAGATCTGTTGTTTGATCTCACCCCATTGTTAGCACTATCACAGTCACTCCTCAGAACTGCCACACACCAGCGTTCATGGTCGACATCCTCGCTAGTGGTACTAATCTTCGAGCGTCGAAATGTCAAGGAACGAGGTGTTTTAATTGACTCGTGGTGCGCACACTGGGTGTATAAACACATGGCCTCGTTCCCTAATTTTGGTCTGTTTACCTAGGCGCCTTGTGTCTTCGGCACCCACACTTACTTCCCGCGCAGTATGTGACAGTTTGGTTGTACGGCTTGGTACACCACGCCCAGATGTGGATGAAACATTCATCCTTTGCTGGCTGACTCAATCTCGGCCGATTACCATCAGTCGGGGATTTGAACTAACCAACCTACTTCATTCCGCCTTGGAAGCAACAATAAAGGTAGGTCGGACTAAACTCGGAGATGCGACCTAGCATGTATTGAGCCATTTTCCAGACTTGCTGTCGTGCATTCGCTCACTCATGACAATCGTTAATTCATATCTGTCGCTTCTCTCAAATTTGCTGCCAATCTTTGGCGATGGGGCGGTGCACTCCATGCTCGGAGGTGCGTCAGGCAGTGCCACATTTAACTCATCGTCTGGTGTCATTCATGATGGTTATCCCATGACCTGATTGGACAGACACACGAAGTCACGCGCGAGAGGACGAACACAAACCCTCAGAGTCGTCGGTTAGGCATGCGGGATAACACGGTGTGTCCCGTCGTCTGTTTCATATACAACTGACGCATATCCATTTCTGCAAGAGAGTATGTACAGCCGCTAAACTGAGTCGCTCGCATCAGTCCATGACATGTGCACCGGAATGAATACAACACATCCATGCGGGTAACCGTACCCTGACTGAGAACACGACATCGTGCGATCCTTCTTGATGCTGATCTATTGTGAGCGTGATGACAAAGTGAGACGATATTGTACGCACCATGACATCGACCCCCGGCTGAGATGGATCGCTTGTCTGTTGCGCCTAAAGAAATGTGAGCGATCGTGACACAATTCACACCGTCGGAAAGTTTTCATACCGGGTGTGCTGTTCTTGGATCCGCAGGATGCTGATCGGTACGAGTAGCTTCCTGGCTCTGATGGTTGGGGAGAGGGGCGCGGGGAAGTCGTCGAAACTGTCACAAGTGCTGAGTCACAGTATACGAACATGAGGAATAACGGACTTTTCGCTTCCCTGCTGCTGTTCGCTGACATGATGTATTAGATACACTGCGATCGATCATCTACCGAAGAAGAGCACTCACTGGCTTGCGTTGGCCCGCAGCTATTCTCGAGAGACGCTCATTTGTGGTGACATTTGAAGGTTCACGCGGAGTGGGCAGATGAGGTGGGGGCAACTTTGCTGAATGTTGATTGGAGGTATATGAAGCGAGGACCCTCTTTCTCAATGAGAATATTTTAAATATTGAGTGAGGCTGGTGTGAGTTGTCAGTGTTAAAAAATGAAACTATACATGGTTTTGTGGTAGAGCTCACTGAGCGTGCATGCGGCAATAAGTCAGAAGGCGCGGGTGGCAGTGCATCATCCTTGTGATGGGTAGAGACGACAGGCGATGGCAGCTGTGACAGCATCAACACAGGGACAGATCAGGATAGAAGGACTACTAACTGCATCATAGTCAAATTGTGGAGCTGGAATACTTGACTGGATCTTGAGCTATACCATCATGTGAGAATTTGCCTCAGAGAGAGATGAATGAATGAGTACATCAAGAATACCATCCCTGTATTCTTGTGATTGCTGTCCAGTAGACTCCTGATATGTTTTTTTAACATTTTATGTGCAGGAGTCCATGAGTACTTACATGGAATGGGCCATACAACTCAGGAAGAATGTCCTGAAGGTGACAAATGATGATTTTTCCACCTTGGTATCCAGCTGCAAGATGGCAGTTGTCTGGGGACACAGCAACTGAGTGTATCTCTTTGTCCCCATCAAGGATAGAACTGATTCGACCAAGTGTTGATACATCTAGGAATGTGACCCCTGTAGTTGTGGCAGCAGCGACAAACTTGCCATTTGGAGCCAGCACGATAGAGCGGATGCCACTCTCATTGAGGAAATTCGGCGACTCAGCAAGTTGGGATCCGTTGGAGGCGTCGAACAACTTGACTTTGTTGTCCCTCGATGTCGCAAAGATGTGCTCACCCGACCATGCAAGGGGAGTGGCAGGGGTCCAATGAGGCAAGGTGACATTGATGGTGACCAGTCTTTCTCCGCTGTGGCTGTGAAAAATGCGGATCGCTCCAAGATACTCGGTGGTGGCAATGCGGTCGCCGTCCGGAGAGAATCTGATGCCGTTGACAGTCGCGTCACATTCAAGAGCGATGAGTCGCTCTCCACTTTGGATGTCCCAAATGGTCGCTGTCTTTTCCTGGTATGTCCCAGTCGCGAATCGGGTTGAGTCGGGACTGATGTCGACTGCACGCACGTAATGTTCGCCTTCGACATCGATGGCCTTGTTCATCTCTGCATCCCATACACTCACCCCTTCCATAGTCCCAACCACCACCCACTTTCCATCACCGGACACAGCGATTGCGTTCACATTGAGTCCTGGTATTCTTCCAGCCTCTTGACCATCGGCATATTGCCATCGCTGAATTCTCTCCACGACCCTGCTGAAAAGATGCTTCCCATCCAGATGGAAAGCGAGCGCATACACCCGGTCAGCGCTACCAGTGTCAAGAACTATTTTGTGATCTCACTCCATTGTTAGCACTATCACAGTCACTCCTCAGAATTGCCACACACCAGCGTTCATGGTCGACATCCTCGCTAGTGGTACTAATCTTCGAGTGTCGAAATGTCAAGGAACAAGGTGTTTTGATTGATTCGTGGTGAGAACACTGGCTGTATAAACACATCGCCTCGTTCCCCCAATTTGGTTTGTTTACCCAGGCGTCCTGTGTCTTCGGCACTCACTGACTTGCCAGGTGCAGTATGCGATAGCGTTCCAGGATGCACAGCCCCCGGAAAGATTCTTCCTTCGCTGGCTGGCTCAACCTCAGCCGATTACCATAGGCGACAAAACCAGGTTAAATCGGAACCATACGGTCAATGAATTGAAGACGCGATGCATGACAGGAACCGACATTTGGGTGCCAGACCAACTGACCTGCTTCATTCCGCCTCACAGGTGGGTCGAACTAGACTCGGAGATGCGACTCAGCGTATGTTGAGCCATTTTTCAGACTTTCCATCATGCGTTCACTCACTCATGCAACCATCAATTCATATCTGTCGCTCGTCTCGAATATGCTGCCAATGTTTGGCTATGGGGCGGTGCACCCCATACTCGGAGGTGCGTCAGGTGCTTAACTCATCATCCAACGTCACTCATGATTGTTTTCTCATGAACCGTGCACCTCATTAGATCTGCATATATGAACAAAAACATTCAAACTCATCCGTTGGGCGTGTGAAAAAACATGGTATGTCTCGTTGTCCATTCCATATACGACTGACGCATATCGATTATACGGATGCTATCTATCAACTTGATCGACGGTCTCCCTGCGACTCTGGATTAATCGGACGATCTCATCCCGACATGTTTGCATCTGCGCACGCAGTATTCTTGTTGCTCAGTTGCGCCATGTAGTGCCTCTCATCGAGGGGGGACTGATCAGAGGTAGGCGATCCTTTGTCCTTTGTTATCCACTCACTGAATCTCTGGTTTATCCAGTAGCGACATTAACCCACGATAGATTTCAGGGCTGGACACTCAGAGCTTGCTTCCGACACAGGAAATGGGTTCGTAACTGCAAGGATGATGCCAGGAGCCAGTCTGCCTCGCAGAAGTATTAACTGTAGAGGATGATATTGCCGCCCGAGGGGCAATCGTATGCCTCTGGAACGTGAGCTTCTTGGCTTTAATCTTACGTCGATCGGACGTCTGGCCCACCATCTTCTCGTTGGCGTGGACAACCTCATCCAGCAATACGAAGCATTGTCGATGATCCGGTGGGACTCGCCGCTCTTTTCTGTACCCTGTTCAGACCTCGACGTGCCCGTCGACGATATCTGGGATGTGATCACACAGGGCGTCGTCAAACTTCCAAACACAGACACAAACGGTACGTGTCGCACACGCTACTCAACTGAAGCTCTAGTATTATCTCTCTCGGGACATCTTCCGTTGCTCACTCTCGAACATGCTCGGAGGTTGTCAAAGTACCGACACAGACGCATTCCATACGCTGGAAATTATCACCAGCGCACTCGTCAGTCATCGTCGCAGCTCAACCTGCCTCCTCTCTGCCTGGGGGCACGCTCTTGCTCGACGTCACCACATCCACGCCATCAAGCTTGCTCACGACCCGGATCAGCCTCCCACCACGCTACGTCGCCCTCTCCGAACTGCAGCGTTTCAAACGCCAATTCGTTACGATCCATAAACGCGTGATCACGCTTGGGAGTACAGAAACGGGAAAAGTAGACTGGGCCGAGGAGAGCGTGGCGTGAAAGTTCGTAGTGTACCTTGAAGAGAACGTCGGCTTGAAGTTTTGAACATGTGCAATACGTCATGTCGTGCTTCAAGTAGCTACCCTATCTGGAGTGCGGAGTGTGGGACAGATTGAAAGAAGGGAATCGTAAGACCGTCAAATCAAAGCGCGGTGGGTGGGAGGTCATCCCCACTGGTGGCATATGACGGGTCGGGAGGCATATAGCATGTCTACCCGTGGAGCGTCCGCCTTCTGAACGCTGGACTTTCCTGGCGCATTGCTGTCGAATGTGCACACACGGTTTCGTGAGATCTTGTAGGCCAGCGTGGAATTGCTTCGACTTCCAGTCTTCGAACGAGTGAAGGACGTCGTCGCGTCCTTCTAGGGAATCGACGGTCGGTAGTGGTTGCATAGTTCGGTATACAGCGACGATGGCGCGAAACTGGTCATTGAGCATTGTCAGTGAGGGAACGACGGCCATTGTTGGCCGAGAGGCAAAACTGGCCAAGGTCCAACGACAAAGCCAGCAACGTCCTAGGTAACGAAGGAAGATAAACCATTTTTCTGGAACCCACTCAGTTTGTACCTAATATCCACTGCAATGCAGGATGTGCCGCTGGATCGATCCTGTACTCTGATGTCGGGAAAATCAAGGTCAAAATGTGGATACACGGAACTTCCAGCATGCAGCCAGAGCACAAAGCCACTTCAGCTGGACCGGGCCCACTCTCTGTGCTGCAGCTGTTGCATGTCTTACCATTGTGGTCGCGTGAAGGGGCCTCGTCCGGAGAACCGTCTGATGCTTGTAGATGGTCGAGTTCCTGCTAGCCGTCTGCCTTTTGCGCACTGTCACCTTGACATCTGCAATTAAAGAGTATGTACATCCGCTAAACTGAGTCGCTCGCATCAGTCCATAACATCATGTGCACCAGAACGAATACAACACATCCATGCGGGTAGCCGTACCCTGATTGAGAATACCACATCGTGCGATCCTTCTTGATGCTGATCCATTGTGAGCGTGACGACAAAGTGAGACGGAACTGCACGCACCATGACATCGACCCCCATGGTGGGCTGAGACGAATCGCATGTCTGTTGCACCTAAAAGAATGTGAGCGATTATGAACCCATGCTGTCGAAAAGCTTTCATACCGGGTGTGCTGTTGTCGGATCCACAGGACGTTGATCGGTACGAGTGGCTTCCTGGCCCTGATGGTTGGGGAGAGAGGTGCGGGGAATTCGTGGAAACTGTCGCAAGGTTGAGTCACAGTATATGAACACGAGGAATAACAGACTTTTCGCTTCCCTGCTGCTGTTCGCTGACATGATGTATTAGATACACTGCGACCGATCATCTACCGAAGAAAAGCACTTACTGGCTTGCGTTGGCCCGCGGCCATTTTGGAGGGGCCCTCATTTGTGGTGTCAATATGTTCACGCGGAGTAGGCCGATGAGGCGGGGGCAACGTTGTTGAATGGTGGTTGGAGGCGTGTGAAGCGGAGTCCCTCTTTTTCCATGAGAAGATGTTGAATATCGAGCGAGGCTGGTGTGACTTGTCAGTGTCAAAATATAATCTGCGCATGGTTCTGTGGTAGAGCTCACCGGGCGTCCATGCGATGGGTCAGAAGGCGCAGGTGGCAGTGCATCCGGATGAGTAGAGGCCACAGGCGATGGCAGCTGCGACGGCATTAACACAGAGATGAATCGAGCCAAAAGGACCACCAACCGAATCATAGTTGAATTGTAGAACTGGCATACTTGACTGGATCTCGAGCTATAGCGTCATGTGAGAACTTGCCTGAGAGGGAGATGAATGAATGAGTACCTCGAGAATGCCATCCCTGTCTTGTTGTGATTGCTCTCCAGTATATTCCTGATGTATTTTGTCAATTTTGGGTGTGTAGGAACCTATCAGGATATGAGTGCTTACATGGAACGGGCCATACAACCCAGGAAGAATGTCCTGGAGGCGATACATGATGATTTTCCCATCTCGAGATCCAGCTGCAAGATGACAGTTGTCTGGGGACACAGTGACTGACCGTATCCCTTTGTCTTCATCAAGAATAGAACAGATTCGATTGAGTGTTGATCCGTCTAGGAGTGTGACCCCTTGACGCATGGCAGTAGCGACAAACTTGCCATTTGAGGCTAGCACGATAGAGTGGATGTCATTCTCACCGTCGAGGAGAATTGGTGACTCAGCGAGCTTGGATCCGCTAGAGGTGTCGAACAACTTGACTTTGTTGTCCCTTGATGCCACAAAGATGTGCTGACCCGACCATGCAATCGGGGTGACAACGACCCAGTTAGGTAAGGTGATGTCGAGGGTGATCACCTTCTCTCCGCTGCGGCTGTCAAAAATGCGGATCGGCCCAGTATACTCGGCGGTGGCGATGCGGTCGCCATCCGGAGAGAACCTGACGCCACTGACAGAGTTGTCATGTTCGAGGGGGCCAATGAGTCGCTCTCCACTTTCGATATCCCAAATACTCGCTGTCTTTTCCCATGTCCCAGTTGCGAATCGGGTCGAGTCGGGAGCGATGTTGACTGTACGTACGCGAGCTGCGTCTTCCACATCGATGGCCTTGTTCATCTCCGCATCCCACACACTCGCCCCCTCTGGTGTCCCAATCACAACCCACTTCCCATCGCCAGACACAGCGATTGCATGCACACCAGGTCCCGTTCTCTCTCTAACCTGTCGACCATCTGTGTGTTGCCATTGCTGAAGCCCCTCCTTAACCCCGCTCAAAAGATGCTTCCCATTCAGGTGGAAAGCGAGCGCATACACCGGGTTAGCGCTACCAGTATCAAGAACTGTTGTTTGATCTCATCCCATTGTTAGCACTATCGCAGTCACTCCTCAGAGCTGTCACACACCAGCATTCACGGTTGACATCCTCGCTAGCGGTCACAAATCTTCGGGCATCGAAATGTCAAGGAACAAGGTGTTTTGGTTGACTCGTGGTGCGCAACACTTGCTGTATAAACACATTCCCTCATTCCTAATTTTGGTCTGTTTACCCAGGCGCCTTGTGTCTTCGGCACCCACACTGACTTGCCAGGTGCAATATGCGACAGCGTTCCAGGATGCACAGCCCCCAGAAAGATTCTTCCTTCGCTGGCTGGCTCAACCTCAGCCAATTACCATAGGAGACAAAACCAGGTTAAATCAGAACCATACGGTCAATGAGTTGAAGACTCGATGCAGGGAGCCGAGATTTGGGTGCCAGACCAACTGACCTGCTTCATTCCTCCCCGAAGGTGGGTCGGACTAGACTCAGAAACGCGACTCAGCATGTATTGAACCATTTTCCAGACTTTCTGTCATGCGTTCGCTCACTCATGCAATCACCAATTCATATCTGTCGCTCATCTCGAATATGCTGCCAATTTTTGGCTACGGGGCGGTGCACCCCATACTCGGAGGTGCGTCAGGTGCTTAACTCATTGTCCAACGTCACTCATTATCGTTTTCCCATGAACCGTGCACCTCATTAGATCTGCATATATGAATAAAAACCTTCAAACTCATCCGTTGGGCGTGTGGAAAAACATGGTAGGTCTTGTCATCCACTCCACATACGACTGACGCATATCGATTATACGGATGCTATTTATCAACTCGATCAACGATGTCTTCCTGCGACTCTGGATTAATCGGACGATCTCATCCGACACGTTTGCATCTGTGCGCGCAGTGCCTCTCATCGAGGGGGGACTGATCAGAGGTAGGCAATCCTTTGTCCTTTGTTGTACACTCACTGAATCTCTGGTTTATCCAGTAGCGACATTAACCCACGATAGATTTCAAGGCCGGACACTCGGAGTTCGCTTCCGACACGGGAAAGGGTTCGTAAGTACAAGGATGATGCCAGGAGGCACTGGGTATCGTAGAAGTATTGACTGTGGGGGATGATATTGCCGCCCGAGGGGTAATTGTATGCCCCTGGAACGTGAGCTTCTTGGCTCTAGTCCCCTTACGTCGATCGAATGTCTGGCCTATCATCTTCTCGTTGGCATGGACAATCTCGTCCAGCGATGCGAAGAACCATTGTCGATGGTCCGGTGGAACTCTCCGCTCCTTTCTGTACCCTGCTCAGACCTCGACGTGTCCATCGACGATATCTGGGGTGCGATCACACAGGGCACCGTCAAGCTTCCACACACAGAGACACAAACGGTACGTGTCCCAGATACCGTCCTTCAACCGAAGCCCTAGCGATATCGTTCTTGGGACATCTTCTATTGCTCACAGGTTGCCAAAGTACCGACAGACGTACTCCATATGCTGGAAATTATCACCAGTGCACTCGTTACAGTCATCGTCGCTGCTCAATCTGCTTCCTCTCTGCCTGGGGCTCTTGCTCGACGTCACCACACCCAGGCCATCAAGCCTGCTCACGACCCGGATTAGCCTCCCACCGCGCTACGCCGCCCTCTCCGAATTGCAGCGTTTCAAACGTCAATTCATTACGATCCATAAACACGTGATCATGCTTGGGAGTACGGAAAAGGGCAAGGTAGACTGGGCCGAGGAGAGCGTGACGCCCAAGTTTATAGCGTACCTTGAAGAGAACGTCGGATTGAAGCTTTGAGCCCTCCCTTGACGTGTGTAATATGCC
>JBBPKS010000449.1:0-12763 GCA_038089355.1 Pulveroboletus ridleyi | reverse complement strand
TCTGTCCTTTTATCTTAGTACAAATATCACACTAGTCACCTCCTGACCCTCATTTGGTCTCTCTCTCCCTTTCTCTTGCCCTCCTCCTCTCCTACAAAATATGAGGACCAAACCTCAGCAAGGGTGCAACACATAAGTCCTGCACCAATGTCCTCCTAGGTACCCCATCTCTGTCCCATTTCCCATTTGTCCTCCAACAAACTTTGTACTCACCTTCAGATCTCTGACCAGACTTGAGTCCGAAGGACCTGGACTTAACACCTCCGCCCTTCAGTATTCCCCAGTTACACTTTGTTGAAGCAGATCTATTGTTCATTTACACTGACCGACCTGATGCCCCTCAGCAAGTCACTGCTGGAACCAAAGTAGGAACAATCGGGATGACTTACCTTGCTGAGGATGTCATTCATGGTGGGTTTTTCAAGTTCATACATAATGGTGATGCCGCTCCCAACCACTTCAGCGACAAGAAAGTAGATGATGTGGTGCAGTTTCTTTCCTTCACTCAACACATACAATACCTGAAGATGAGTGAGCAAGCATACATCTTGGATTATCAGGGTCAGTAATGTCTGCATTGCTCAAGGCATAATATGCTGATATATAAACAGGGAGCATGGTACTTTTGACAGACCCACAAATACTTATGCACCCATGAGTCATATCTCATGTATAACCATACTCTGACAGCATATTTGCAGTGATGTCAACAATGGCCACTACCTTTTTGGTGATGGGAATGTTGAAACAGGTATTGAGCAGTTTAAGGCACAACACACTTGCTCAAACAAGTATTGTAAGTGGCCAGGGTTTAATTTACAGGAATTTAGAGAATTGGTAGATTCAGAGTAATGTATGCTTTTGGGGCATGTTGTATACTAGTTCTTGGACTGTAGCACTGTGCACAATGGCCGATGATGAAGTGCAGGCTGTGTTCGGTGTCCTGCCTATGCCGTTTTTCAAATTCTTTGTGCCGTTTTCCAAATCTGTCTGACCAATTTCCAAATTTAGAATTCAGAAGCCATTTTCAAATCGAAGACTGGGCACAAACGTCCAACGTTCCATATGACTCGACTTACTTAGGTGACCAGCTTGCGCATTCTAATACAAAAAGCATGCATGGAGTGCATGTGTGTCAATATGTAAAAATGTAAAAATTCACATGCCCGATGCTGGCCTCCGCTGCTGCAGGATGTGCGTCTGCTTCACTGCTCAGCGTGTTCCACCTCTACCCAGCACTGGGTTCTTCTGAAGGTGCCTCTCAGACCACCGTCTTCGGCTCCAACGCCGCCCAAATAATGTCGACGCGCAAAAATCCAGCTCCCAGGGCCACCTACCCAAGGCAAGGACACCGACAATTAAAACCTTATATACATCAGGACTGCCACCCTAGCATGATTTCCTCATGTGTGATATTGCAAATGTGATCAACATCACACAACAATGCAAATCAGTGGAAGGCCATGTAAGGGATTATAATATGTTCTTCAAACATTGAGCAATTGGTGTCAGGCAGAAGATTATTGATACTATTAGTGCACAACATACAAACTAGCCAGCCTTGGACCCTAGCATGATCTTCCCCTGCATAATATTGCAAATGTGATCAATGTCACACAACAAGGTAAACTAGTGGAGGACCATATAAGGGATTATAACATGTTCTCCAAACAATGAGCAGTTGATGTCAGGCAGAGATTTACTGATACCATTAACACATAACATACAAATTGGCTAGCCTTGGACATGATTCTTGTACACTATTCTCATTGTGATACTTAGTGGCAACATATCTCTCTTGATTATCTGTGCTTTCCAAGGTTGTGCCATGTGATGCTGAATATATCCCAGGGACTCATGAGCTTTTCATGATGGCCAACATTGTTCTGGAAGCACATAGGCAATAATTCAAATGTACTAATATAGTGACAAGGAAGATTGGCAGAACTCTCACACATAGTGTAAAGTAGGTGGTTAATTCAAGTAGATCATTCTAGAAAGATGGTTCGGAGTTGCCGTCCACAGAGCCATCTACAGAGCCATCACTCACACTGCTGTCACTATCTTCACTCCTCTCACCCTCTTCTTCAACATTCCCTTCATTTTGAGACCCATGACTCAAAGGAGAATCTTCAAACTCATTGACATCCTCCTCCTCCTCCTCCTCCTCCTCCTCCTCCCCCTCAGCAGGTAAGTGATTGTTGACCAGCCCAAGAGCATGTTCTCTTAAGTGTACTGTGCTATGACCTACACCAATTGCTGCATATTGTGCAAATATGTTTTGGTTAGCAAAGCTGATTGTGTTAGCATATACAGCATTAATACAACAAGTGAACTAAAACTCACATATTTACATAGTACCTTGCCCAATCATCAGTTTCACCAGGTTGTCTGGCCACTGATGTGCCAGCTTGCAGGAGTTGATTGGTATGACCATCTGCAAAAGCTGGAATGAGATGACACCCATGAATCACTAGAGAGGGATCCAAAAAACCAAAAGCAGGGCTATTTCCGTCTTCAGGGACAAATCCAATCTTTGGAAGCATGCACTGCCTGAAGCCCCACTTGTAGTCTGGATCAATCCCTAGCCACCAGACCCAGAGGACATCCATTGTCTCCCTCGAACCACTAACACCACCACAACAATGGGAAATTTCAATATGGAATGCCTTGAGCAACTGGCAATACCAAAGAGGGTGAGACTCAGGATCTTCTTCCCTCGACAGCGTCATGAGGAAAGAATGGTGGTCTGTCCGCAGGCAATCATGGGCCCTGCGAATATCATAGCTTGTGTAGTTGATGCGAAGGATTTTTGATTTCACAGTTCGGTCAGGGTTCAGGAAATGCAGTTCATTGCGCTGCTCTGGGGTGAACGACCGCTCGTTGCCGTCGAAGTCCAGGTGGAGTAGTCTCAAGAGCAAGTGGTCCTTCAGGTCCAAGATGAAGTTGGGCTATGAGGCATGTAAGCATATACAATAGATACACATTGACCCGAATCACTCATCTTGACGGCCGGGTCGCCAATACGATCGGTGAGGAACCGCGAGAGATTGAAGACGTTGTCCTTTTGGGCCTGCCTTGCCATCGAGTGATGCAACATTGGCGAAGGATCGTCGACATCTGAGTTATCCATTTCGGTTTGTTTGGTTTGTCGTCTCAGGAGAGTGTGACAATGTTCCTGCCTTGCGAATTGTTCATCGACAGCCTTCTTGTTCAACAGTCCATACATCTTCTTGATTTGGTAGTGTGCCAGCTCGCCCTGTTCCAAGATCCATGTCAGATGAGTGTCACAGCAAGAGAGGAAAAGATCCAGCTGTTGACTTACGACCTGGGTGGTGAAAGAGTCAGTTGTTCCGAATGTCTTGATCATCATGACATAGTCTCCAAGGGCATGGAACTTGTAGGTGTTAAGGTTGAATGTTTTCAGAAGTAAGGCAGAACGTGCTTCTTTCCTTCATTGACCAGCATTGAGTGCAGCCATTTCCCTCCTCTGCCGCTACGCAGCTTCCATGGGTAATTCACGAGTGTGGAATGTGGTGCACGTGTCTCGTTGAAAATGGCGCAGCTGATCGCCAAGAGACTGTAAGGACTGCTGGAGGAGTGTGAGCAAATCGTCTGTGTGCATTCGAAGCTTGGCCAATGCATACCATTCGAAGAGTTGGAATAGCAAGTGTTGGATGCTTGAGTCATGCACAGAGGGGAAGAGACCTTCAAACATGGGGATGGAACACTAGTGGAACTCGTTGAGTACTACCAAGCTCACTGGCTCGTGTCAGCCACATCTGGAGGGAAACAGCATATCGTATTGAGACCAAATGAAGATATCTTGGTGAATCTACCAGAGCGCTTGTGAGTGATTGGATTGCCCAAAGGTGATCGGGCTGACCATTCGTTGAGTATGTCAATCTTACAAGGATTGATAGCATATAGTATTTGGAGCAGATGTTTCATAACTGACTTGAGAATACCCAGCTCGAATTCGTGCAGAAAATCTACCACAAGAGCTGGGTATAACTTGAATCTCAAGGGTGATAGTCGCTCACAAAAAGTGTTCTGGGTGGCATTATGAGATAGCTACCAGTGCTCAAGAGAGTTCATACCAGCGTTGGAACCAGGGATTCCTCTTTGAGAAGGGCTTCTACAGTCATACCTTTCAGTGGCCGGCCAAGCACATAGATTGCCTGTCGTGCAAGTTTGATCTTGTCCACTAAGTAGGCTCTGGCTCGAGACAATCTTGCCGCAAGGTCTCTGATCAAACCGGTATGATGGAAGTTTGATCTGGGGATCAGGCAACGAGGACAGGGACAATAACCTTTGTCCTGAATGGTGGCAAGGAGGACCCTTGAATCTGTTAGTATCCTGTCAGCAAGCACACGCAAAATACTTACTTTTCCGGATAGTCCACTGAGTAAGTGAATATCCTGGGGTATACTCTCCTGGTGATGCCGTCAAAGCATTTCACAGCGATACCATTCTTGTACGCCTCAATGAAATCTTCGTCAAGTAATATACCCCAGATCGCATGTACAAGTTCTCACTTGCAATGGCTAAGAAGATCACGGTTGTGTTTCTTGCCAGAGATGGATGACAAAACATTTTTGATGGACTCCGGCAGCTGAACAGTTTTATAAGTATTTGAGAGCAAGACAAGAATTAAAAAACCTACGGGAGGGATAAATGCAATCGGATGACAACACCCAGACTCAGGGTTGGACTGAGTATATTTGGAGAGGTTTCCAAAGAAAAGATAAATGGGCCATGCAGACGCATGCCCAAACTGCACGAGTCGAGTCAAATCAGACCAGAACATAAGGCCTGCTACCACCCTTTCAAACTTGCAGCCATCGTCTCTCCACTGCTTCATTATTTCATCATGGGCGTTGTTCCAGGCATTGGAGGTGTACAGCTCATCATAAACACATTGCTCGCGACCAGTGACCGGAGATTTCCACAGCCTTTTGAAGCGCGTGAGATGAAAGGCCTTCAATGATGCCTCTGCAAATACTGTGCACACGACATCGAGTAGTGGTCTATAGTGGAGACCATCCATGGAGAATGTCACCCCATTGCCTTCCTTTTTTTTCCTCCTGGTAGATACTGAAATCTTGACGGTTGTATGTCTTCACCTGTCAATCCCGAATACATCTTCAGGTGGGATCGACTTCTCAGTAGCGTCGAATCATACCACCTCCCTAGAGGTGTCAAACCACAACAAGTCTGGGATGTTGAAGTCTGGGGCCTGAAGGACCTCATGCACCAATTGAGTGACTTCTGAATTGGACTTGAGAGTGCTCCCCGTGTTTTTCCATGACATGAGGTGCCACATCGACATGTTGAACCAGGGCCAAGGCAGAGAGTAGTCACTGTGCTGGAGTTCTGTGGACCTAGGGATGATAGGCTGGGTCAACCGAGATAACTCATCCATAGAAAGAAATGAGTCGGGGTCGTGCAATGGCCGATGGCAGTAAGCACACATGATGCCGAACTTGTTGAACTGGGTCGTAAAGGAATCCCACACATGCAGAATCACACATGGGATGATGGAAGTGGATGAGGCTGGCTAGGGGGGGACCACAGGTAACGAAGGCTCAGGCAGTAAGTCTCGATACCTAGCAGGTAGTCACCACTTACGGGGAGGAAGGGGCTGTTCAGGGTTTGCAATGTTGGGGGCATCATGTGTTGGTTGCGAGGGAGGCTCAGCGGGTGCGTTATGTATAGACTGTGAGGGGGCAGGAATCTCTTGGATAACGGAATGACTCGAAGTTCCCTGAAAGAGGTTTGAGCTACAAGAATCCCAACAATTGGTGCATTACCTCAGCAGCCAGCATGGAAGCCCCAACATTTGAGCCCCCCTGAGGAATCATCTGCGTAACGTCCTAAGATCCAAGTGAGATGCATGCCCCCAAAGAATTCATGACACAGACCTGTAGTGCATCAGCACCCAATCTGGCCCGCTTGTTCAGAGGTTCCTCTGTGAAGAGAAATGTGATGTTTGCTTGTGCATATCGCTCAGCTTGCGCATGAGTGTAGACTTGACACGTGGACCAATGCTGTGTCAGTCCCCTCTGAGATGCGAAAGTGCAAGGACAATCTAGGTGACACCTGAAGTTAGAGGCCATCAGTAGTGAACAGCACACTCGGGTCACCACAGAAATTAAGAAACCTGACTCAAAAGCTGGGAGACGACAGGGAATAGGGCTTGTGTATTTCTGCATGGTGTCGGAGACCTAATGTTTTGATGTCAAAGGCAATGCTGAGGAAGTGCTGCATCCAGGGTCCTAGCTCACATTGTGATGTGAAGGAAAACACTGAAATTAAAAGGGTTCACACCCACCGCCATGGGTATGATTCGAAAGGCAGAAGGGTTGATGATTGTGATTCAAGAGGGGGGGGGTTGCAATCTGAGGGATTAACAATGAAATGACACTTGACATACCCAGAGTAACGGCTGAAATAAAGTAAAAGTAGGGGATGATGTCGCACAGTAAGGGCGGAAGGAGATAGATATACATAATCACGGAGAACATCATTACATTTACATTAGTCCTAGAACATTACATTAATCGTGAAACTCTAACAGAAAATGATGCAGAAGGAAAGGGGGATGGCCAAAATGATCATAGAATGTTTGGATGTAGAAATGACATGCCTGTGACATGACCTCATAGGCCTGGATGTCCTTGGATCCTTGGGTTAAACAAATGGAAGAAAAGGAGGGGTGTGCATTCGGCCAGGTAGAGAGGAGAAGACAAAAAGAGCCAAGAACGCGTATATTGTCCGGAATAGAGTCGGTCAACCCAAGATCGCTAGCCCTAGTTGGCAAAGCCTCCGACCATAGCACAAGGCCCGCACTGCCAGGAAACAGAGCCTGTAAGAAGCTGAGGCACTCCCTATGGTGTTCTGCCCAAAGACAAGGATTGAGCACTTGATCAAGGGCACACAACTCATAGCACCAGCCAATCTCGTAGACCTCCCACAGGATAGCCTTGATGAGGCGGGGAGGTGGATTTGTGAATGATGCGATTGGATGATACTTGCCATGCCATTCCACCTCTTTTTTCGGAGCGAGAAAGGATCCTTGCGTCATGGCTGCGACCTCCTCACCGAAGGTTTCCAGTACAGCCAACTTACGACTCTTGGCAGAACTGTGACCCTCCTTGGTTTTTTGCACGGCCTCAAGCTCCTCCCTGGATGGCACACCGTGCAGAATTTCCCTCCATTGCTGGGGAGAAGGGAATCGAGCGGGGGAATCATGATCTAGGCAACTGATCCACAGTGGGCGAATTGTGAGCCAGTTGGTCATAAACAGCTGGCAGCGCTCAGGGGACTGTCCTGAGATGAGAAGGGCTGGTTCTGGGATGCGATAACCCTGGTCTACCAAGCCCCTCTGCACCCTGGCTGGGCCCTTGTCCACGCGCTTCATAACGTTTTCCCAGACGCTGAATGATAGCGGCATCTCGGGTACACACAGCTCCTCCCATTTGTTGCGACCTCCACCAGCAGAGGGTGTGCCTTCACAGCAAGTCAACAACCGCCTCTTCGAGGACGTGGGTAGACATCACTTACCTGCCTGGGGACAAGCATGCTTCTTTTGTGCTGCTCTCCTGGACTGGGCTTGAGTAGGGGTTTTACCCACTTGCGAAGGGACTTGAGAGGCAGGGATTTGAGAGTCGTTAGGGGGATCTCGTGTACCTGTGTAGGTGTGGCGCGTGTGGAGATGACGATTGAATCTGCCTGGGCCACGGTAGAGGCAGTCGAAAGGATGGACAGGTTTGCCACCTTTGGAGTACATTGACCGAATAATTTCATCGGGAAATGTGAACTTGGTGGGCCTTTCAATGTTAGTCTGAGGGATGATCGTGTGGTGGGAGCAGATCAGCCATACTAGCACACCCGCATGGAAGAGATCATCGCAAATCTTCGTGTCTTGCATAAAACATCCCATCCAGTGGGATCAGACAGGAAGGGGGGGACTGCTAGGGTAGGCGATGCGAGGTTGTACATAGATAACATAGTCCAGGAATGCCAAGATGTTGAGGCAGAGCCGTTGAGCTTGGGCCACAAAGATGATGATGTCGTGAAAGGTGAGCAGATGGTTGAAGAGCAGCATGATGTCATATGACAGGGACTTGAGCATTCGACTGGCGATATCTTGCTTGTCCCCACGTGTGTCCTTCCATTCTTTATAGCAATCTGATGCAATCTGGTGTAGGGAAGTGATCCCGACCGCTTTTTCTAGCTTCAGCTTACCGACCTGAAAGGCAGCATGGGTAAGGGGCTCAAAGTCTTCTAACGTGGGGCGATACCATGCCCATGATAGTGGATCAGGGGCTGGGTAGCTCTCCTTTCGATGGACACAGACAGTGTATCGGTACACATCGCAGTATAGCTGGGGCCACAAGAAACAGTCTGCAGTGCCAAAGTGCCTGTCCACTTGAACATGCAGCTCCTCTTCATTGTTGTGAGGTTCGGGGATGAAGGTCATGTTTGGCGTGGAGTAGACAGTAGAACTAAGTTTGTCACAAGCAATCGCCTTGGCATCCAGGCTGTTGAATGCAGCTGGAGTGACGAGTAAGACTTTCGTGCAAACAATGTGGGACAGGACTTATGATCGTTGGTGTGGGCTTGAGGAGAAATTTTCGGGATGGATGGATGTGGTCATGGTAGGCGGGAACAGGGGAGGACAAACAGGACTGAGAGGATCTGTCATATTAAGGAGCAGTGATTTCAGACAAAGTACCATACCTGGGTATTCAGCGAAGTAAGGAGCAATATGAGGGAGCGGTGATGCGAGGCGACAAGGTCCTCTTGAAGGACAGACCGGTGGAGCTGGGTGAATAAGACACTTCAAAAGGTTTTCAACCCCAATGTCACTCAATGCGAGGTGGCGATGGGGCGACCTTATGGACACAAAGTCCAGAAGTGTACTCTGTGTGACACAAAGTCAGACCACAGAGTAGGATTTGAGTGGCACAGAGCCAACTTGGGGAGGAAAGGGTCCATGTGGTTGGGTCTGTATAAACGTGTCCGGCATTGGCGCAAGGTCTTGAGCAAGAGCAGGTGCGGGGCAATCTTCAATGAGCTGTGGCAGGACGAGACTCTGGTGGCACGTCCGAGACGCAACACATTGATTGGTAAGCATGGCTACTTAATTGTTGTCAGGTGACCGATTATTGTTGTCTCGTCAGGTGACAATAATCAGTCACCTGACATTGGTCACCTGACAACAATTAAGTAGCCATGCTTACCAATCAATGTGTCGCGTCTCGGACACACCACCAGAGTCTCATCCTGCCACAGCTCATTGAAGATCGCCCCACGCCTGCTCTCACTCAAGACCTCACGCCAACACTGGACATGTTTATATGGACCCAACCACACGGACCCTTTCCTCCCCGAGTTGGCTCTGTGCCACTCAAATCCTACTCTGTGATCTGACTTTGTGTCACACAGAGTACACTTCTGGACTTTGTGTCCATAAGGTCGCCCCATCGCCACCTCGTATTGAGTGACATTGGGGTTGAAGACCTTTTGAAGTGTCTTATTCACCCAGCTCCACCGGTCTGTCCTTCAAGAGGACCTTGTTGCCCCGCATCACCGCTCCCTCGTATTGCTCCTTCCTCAACTGCCTACCACTTCGCTAAATACACAGAGCCTTGAGAGGAGCTGCACATTCAATGCACTTCATTTTTCCTGGCTCTACCAATTTGCCCTGCATAAGTAATTCCTTCGATTTGTGCAGCGCTGATCACCCCCATATAGTACTTATGTTATATCGTATACGCTAACCTAATTATTTTTCACTTTCTACTTCACTCGTTCACCAGTCATGTGACCAGATCACATGACATGGCCTAGACCATGACATCATATGACGTCATCACATGTGGTCACCTCACTCTTTTAATTACTGTCACTATGCTTCCCCATCACAGAACTCTCCCACACCCATGGGATATCACTTACCATAGATAGTATACATTCACACCTTATCTGTAGCACAGCTTGGTCTGTGCGCCATCCTCTGCAATATATAAAGGGTGCATCCTCAGCTGGTATCCCCAGCTTTGGCCACTTGTTCCTTGGGTTAAAACCTTGGACAATAAGTGTACTCCTTCGCTCTCATCTCCTTTCGCGAGGCTTTATGGCAAGCCTTCAGTTGCTCGGCTTTGGTGTTTGTGCTCCGCATAACACTTGGCCAAAGCTTCATACCGTAACCCGAGTATGTGACCCGCCCGACGTTCAGGGCTTATCATCAGCAGATTACCGAGAGTGCATGAGTTTTTATCCGCCTCAGAAGACTCAAGAAAGAAAGCAAATCCACATGCTGTGGTTGCCAGGCCCAGGCATAAGGGACATTGCATAGTGGTTCCACGTGACAGACCAGGGCATACCACCCATAACAGGTTGAATACACGCTGTTACAGGACAGCCGCAAAACCCGTCTATTACATGTTACAACTGTGGCGAGGCAGGCCACATTCAAAGATACTGCCAGAAACCGTGGAAGCCAAGAGGCCTGCAACAAGGACGGGCTCAGCCGAAGCCCCAAAACCTCCGGCAAGTTTGGATACCCAGTGCTGACGGGTACTATACTGAAGCGTGGGTGGAGGACCCACCAGTCAATCAACCTCCAGCGCCACAAGCGCAAACAGCCATCCAGTCGGCTACAACAAGCTGACAAGAATATATGTCAGATGAGGCCCGTGCATACTGGGCCAACGTCTTCGAATCAGAAGCCAAGGCAAAAGCGTCTGAGGCTTTAAAAGGAAGCTGCTGACCGGGAGTAGGGTACCAGTTGGCGATAGTTTATTCGCTGCAAGACTAAAAGCTGAAAAACAAAATAAAAAACTAGAAAACTTATTAAACATCAAAAAAATAGTTACCACGCATTTGGACCCCTCAATTAGGGATGATAGTGACACTGTAGTTAGATCTGGTTTTGAGCCGATGGATTCGGCATCATGTACTATATCCCCTGTAAGTCCTACGGACATCCTCGGGCGCACCGGTAGGAAAGCGGTAGGCGTAGACGACTCGTTGACCGTGCTCAAGGGTGAACTGATTAGCCCCGTAGCTGGCACTGAGCCTGTAGCTGAGCTTTCCGAGTGCACCAACGAGGATTTTCCTATTCATATGATTAGTCAGATTCTCATTAATTTAAAGAATTCTCCACCGTCTGCCAGGGGGTCTCGAAAGAGCTCAGCACCGGACTTAAAACATAGTGTACTTAATTCCCTATTTAAGAAAACAGTCTTCCCATCGGTATTTATTAACAAAATCCCTACAGAAAATACCTTAAAGAATCCTGAAGAGTTCTCCGTCTCCGTCGAAATATTATATCAATCAGAAAAAGAAGAAAAACAAGTAACAATACCCGCTTTGCTCGACTCCAGAGCAGTCAACACCTTCGTCGACTGAAAATGGTGTGCAAAGCACAAGATTGATCTTATTCCTCTTGATGAGGAAATCAACGTGTACAACGCTGACGGACAA
Source organism: Pulveroboletus ridleyi (assembly GCA_038089355.1). Taxonomy (NCBI): domain Eukaryota; kingdom Fungi; phylum Basidiomycota; class Agaricomycetes; order Boletales; family Boletaceae; genus Pulveroboletus; species Pulveroboletus ridleyi. The sequence goes on along the minus strand of JBBPKS010000449.1, from coordinate 1,267 downwards.
GTCAGATCTCTTGGGAAGATCTCGCACAAAGCCAAACTCGTGGCTTCGATCAACAGACATCACGAAAAAATACATGCATTTGTTATTGGGCTGGGAACTCACCCAATGATTATAGGCTACGACTGGCTCTCATATCACAATCCAGAAATTGACTGGGTCGACAAGAAATTAGAATTCACTAGGTGTACCGACGAATACAATGCATACGCACAGGCGCTTATTCGAAGCATTGAGCCCGGACTCAAGGAAAAGGTTCCAGAGGTCTACCACAACTTCCTTGACGTGTTCTCTGAACAGGAATCTAACTGCTTACCCCTGCGCAAGCCATGGGACCATGCCATAGACCTCAAACCAGACTTCGTACCAAAGAAGGGTCGAGTCATTCCCCTTTCAGACACCGAACTGGAAGAAGTTCGTGGCTTCATTGAAAAAGAGGTTAAAAAAGGATATCTCCGTCCATCGAAGTCCCCTCAAACTTTGCCGGTATTCTTCATCCCGAAGAAGGACAGAAAGAAATGGCTCATTATGGACTATCGTTATGTAAATGAGGGAACCGTCAAAAACACTTACCCTCTGCCCCTTATTTCACAGCTAGTGGATCGGCTTAAGGGCACCGACATGTTCACCGCAATGGACTTGCGCTGGGGCTATAACAACATTCACATCAAGGAGGGTGACGAATGGAAGGCGGCGTTTGTAACGCCAATTGGGGCCTATGAGCCAATGGTGATGTACTTTGGGCTTACTAACTCCCTGCCCACGTTCCAGAACATGATGAATGACATCTTCGCTGACCAATACGCTTTTCTAATTATTTATATGGACGACATGATGATTTTCACGAAGAGCAAAATGAAAGAACAACACAAAGCCCTTGTCAAAGAAGTCCTTCAATGACTCTATGAAAACGATCTATTTATCAAACCAGAAAAGTGCTCCTTCAGTGCCGACAAGGTAGAATTCCTTGGCATGAACGTCTCGAAACACGGTGTCGAGATGCAAAGCAAGAAAACCCAAGCCATTGCCGACTGGCCAGAACCAACCCGCTTGAAGCAAGTACAGGCCTTCCTCGGCCTATGTAACTATTATAGAAAATTCATTGCCGGTTTCACTGACATTGCCAGGCCATTGAACGACTTAACAAAGAAAGACACCCCCTTCTGGTGGGGTCAAAACGAAAAATGGGCATTCGAAGCTCTTAAAAAGAAATTTACAGAAGCTCCGCTCCTTGCCTATCCAGACTCTACACGAGGCATGCGATTAGAGA